>JAAGAY010002520.1:0-30865 GCA_011801015.1 Ardeotis arabs
GATGCCTTGTGCTGGTTTGCTTTCTTCTTTGGGAAAGGGCAAAAGATCAGCTATCTAAAGGAGGCCTTTGGACCCTGGTGCCAGCCAAAGTACCTCGTCTCACCCGGAAATCTCCAGCCACATACGTCCATGGCTTTGCAGAAGAATGGGGCTGGCTCAGACTTCACACCCAGTGGGTGAATTTACCCCTTCTCCCCACAGCTCTGGAGCAGCGATCGGTGGCTGAGTTCTTCACAGCCAAGGATGGGCTCTTCTGGATGTGCTGTCCTTCAAATCCAGCCTGGGGCAGGAACTTCTCAGTCCCCTCAGGCAGAGGAGCCTCCCGCCTGTATCAGAAAGGGTTTGACCATCTCTGGTGGGGATGGGCAGCTCCCAGCTCTGCTCCAGCACTTCCATCTCTGCTTCCCCACTCTCCTGACAGCTGTGCCAGGACCCGTCCGTTCTGTAGGACAGAACCGCGAGGTGGGTGGGAGATCAGAAACCAGCCCACGTCTCGGCTCACCCTCCTTCCCAGCCATGAGCTCCACCATGGATATAGCTTTTGGGTGGCCACGTCGAGCACCCGCTTCGCCCAGCCTCTCCTGCCAATCTTCTGGCGCATGTCTTACCCTGAGCCCTGGTGCCTGCGTTTGACTGATTTTTAGGAACTGTGATTGCCCTGCAAGGCTGGAGGAGGCTGTGGAGCAGCTCAGGGGCTCGTCAGCTATCAGCGCTTGCAGGATTTCTTGTGCGTAGGGCTGCCACAGTTCTGCCCGGGATTTCCCAGGCGGAGACGTACGTGTGTGAACTCTGTGGTGGGTGGTAGTGTTGTTACAGCCAGAATGATCTGAGGATATAATTGAGATAAGGTTTGTACGGAGAGGTAATATCTCTTATTGCAACACCTGAGATGGCTGGGGAAAAAAACCCCCACCAAACCGTAGGAGCTTTTCTGCACGCAGACTTTCTCAGCCTGAACCGAGCTGAACGCATCAGGGGTGTTTGGGATGGACAGTGGTGGACGGTTCGTGCCCGTGTACTCTGTGGGCACTTGGCCAGGGGGTTGCTGGCTCTGCCAGCCCCTTGGATCGACTCCCAGCAACTGCTCTGCTCCCACTCCTCCAATCTTACTGCAACACAATCCCAGGTGGGGCGGGAGGGCGCAGTTGGGAGAAGCTGGCTTTAAGCCCCAACTGCAGGGAATGGGAACCTTTGCATTTTGGCTACAAATGCAGTGGAAGGAGATTAATTAATTTAGCTGCATCGCTTGAAGAGTGCCAGTGTTTACTTAGGAGACCACAGATGAGCTTTGGCAGTACCCAGAGAGGCCTCCTGCCGCTCGGGTGGGCTGGGTTGCTCTTGATTGCAGGGCAGGAGATGCCCAAGGAGAGCTCTGCTGTGTAAAAGTGATGCTCAGAGAGAGGAAAAGATTTAAGAGGCCCCCACAGGCACCACGCACAAACTTTGAGGCATCCCATCACACCCCTGCAGACCAGGGCACACAGCCAGGGGCTGATGCAAGGACAGAGGAGGCTTGGATGCTGTGGTAGGATGAGCCAGACCAGAGGGCTGGGGAGCTGCAAGGAAGGCGAGTGGGATGGGAGGAAGCATGGATGTTGTATGTTGGGCTGATCACTTCCTCTCACAGCTGGAAACACTGCAGAATGTGATAGACTCAGCAGAGAGCCCGGGGGAGAAGCGAGACAACACGAGGAAGAGCACTTGTGGAGCTTAATGGAGATGGACCAGGAGAGAAGAGCTCATTAGCAAAAGGCATCTCACAGTGAAGAGAGGAGGGGATATAAACCACGAGAAAGCTGCTAAAAGACAGAAATTGAAATCTTTTAGTCCTGAAGAAAGCAAGATGGAGTACATTATTGAGCTTTTTAATGGCGAGGCAAGTAAAGGTGAGCAGCAAATGGCTACTTCCAGACAGCTGAGCTGAGGGTGAAAAAACAGATGGTGGTGGGATGCGGGAAGCGATCAGCACATAGAGGAACAACAGCACACCCCGTGTCATTAATGCTCCCATCGATATATTAAAAAGGCACACACGTGGCAAACTTGGAGACTTGGCAGGGCTGGGGAGGTTGCAGAGGGAGGGAAATAGGCATGTTCACACCCAATTTGGACCAAAAGAAAGGGCAGCAAAGCTAGAAAAAAAAACTAGCATCGCCCTTGGCTCCCCTCCACGTGGTGAAAATCCACATCCCTGCTACTTCTGTGTCTTCTCTTCCCTTGCACAGAGGAAACTGAGTCCAGAAAACTGGCTTCATGCTGGATCAGATGGTTTCCCCTCATTGAGCACTGGGCAGGGAGCGGGGAGATGGGAATGAGCAAAATTCTCAAAGTGGCATTTGGATAATCTCTACCACCCTTCTGGTGAGCTGGCTGTGAGGGGTAAAACAGCAGACAGGACACAAAGGAGATGTGAAAAAGCAGAGTGTAAGTAAATCCATAGAATCATAGAATCACGTAACAGTTTAAGTTGGAGGGGACTTTTAAAGGCCATCTAATCCAACCCCCCTGCAAGGAACAGGGACATCTCCAACCAGATCAGGTTGCTCAGAGCCTCATCCAACCTGGCCTTGAATGTTTCCAGGGATGGGGCATCCACCACCTCTCTGGGCAACCTGGGCCAGTGTTCTACCAAATTCGAGAGAAGCCGAAGTCACTGCTATGAGCCAAGGCGTAACTGTCGGGTTGGCTTCTCCAGCACCACCGACCATGCCCACCAGCAGCCTCACCGCCTTTAGTGCAGTGCTTTGGAGATGAAGGAAAGGAAATGTGCCATACATCTCTCTTTAAAGAACAATTTCATCTCCAGACACCTATTCAGGAAAAACAACTTAGGGCTCCACAATGGAAAGCCTGTGGTGAGTAAATGGTGTGGGAGGAGCTGGAGGAGGCATCACTGAGGTCCACACCTGGCGCTGCTCTGGAAAGTGTTGCAGCCACACTGACACGGGACAGGACCCCTTCATCCTCTGAAGCCTATCGCCTCTCCTCTGCCCTGTCCCTGTCCTGTGTCCCTGTGCATCCACAGTCTTGCGGTGGTGGCACTGTCCCCACCGGTCACCGTGAAGGACAGAGACATGGTGTGCACTGAGAGGAGCTGAAGCCAAGGTGAGCCAGTCCCAAAATGGGCAGGGAGGGTGCTGCTGCGCCCGGGCGGCGCGTTGTTGGTTCTTCCCCTGATGAGCTCTCACAGATGCAAATAAATTCTGACTTGGGCTCCCAAACTCCTGCTCTGCCAGCTGCGCTAAAAATAGCCCAACGCAGTGTGCGCTGCCTCCGCTCACCCTCATCCATCCACTGCTTTCAGGTCCAGTCCAGCAGTGCCGCGGCGCACCTCTCCACAGCCCACGGTCTCCCCCAGACCCCTCCTTGCCGAAAGGATTTGTGTGATGGGGCCACCTCCTCCGCACTGTTCCCCACCCTTGCTAACCCCCCTCTCCTGCAAACGAGGTGATTTATTGCTCCAGGGCCCGACAGGCAGCCGGGCTGCAGCAAGCGCCTGACGGGGGGGAGGTTGTATTGCAGCTCCTGATTTCTGCAGGGCCAGATCCACCATGGTGATGAGTTTGAGGGTCTTGGGCAACTGAGCGCTGGGTTCGCCAAGACCTAGCCCTGATTCGGGGAAGGGCTGATGTAGAAGCTGGGCAGAGGGGAGCATTTGGAGGGGGGCTGGCTGGGGTCACTGGGAGTGAGGGAGCGTGCAGGTCGTGGGAGCTGGCCTGGCTGCTGGAGCTTGTGCCCAGGACCCTGCTCTGCCACCGGCTGTCCAGTGGCCCTGGGTATCACCAGGTGTGGATGCATGGGCTGACCTGAAAGCATAAATGAAGCTGGAAGAGAGGTGGGCCCAGTGGCCCTTGCAGCCGTGGGAAAGGTCCCACCGCCCAGCAAGCACTGCAAGTCACTGGCTTGGTTTGAGCAGAGCCACCAGCGCGGTCCGGCAGTTGTCACGGTCTGGGTGGCAAAAAGCGAGCACCTTCTTGCCTTAGGGCTGCCAGGCATCCTTGCAGATACCCTCCCATGGGATCTGCACCTGCTTTCATGGCACACTGAGCTGAAGACACCAGGGACTTAAATGCTGGACTGGGGGCATATGTGACACCACCAACATGCATCAGCTGTGAAGAAGGAGGCAGCCACCAGCTCCAGGGCTGTCGTCCCTTCTCAAGTGCTTTGCTGTCTCAGGGAGGAATCTGACCAGGCAGTGTCTGCCGCCACTGCCACCCTTTGTTGCCCCACGTTTCACTCTGTGGATATTGCGCTTCCCATGGGCCAGGTTTTGAAACACATGGACACAACTGGTGTGCACACCGGGGTGGATGGGTGCCCTCAGGAACGCTGGGCTTCTATGGCACATGTCTGTATGGAGAGATGCTTCTGTACTAATTTACAGGATTTTAAATAACATCCAGGCTCTAGGTGTCCCGTAGACTTTGCAAGGTGTGGTAGGGTCCTTTGCTGACTTTGGGCCAGAGCAAGGATTGAGCTGTGGGTAACATGGGCTTGGATTTCCTCTCCAACAAGAAGCTGGCTTTGCTGAGATGCTGAGGGAGGGATCAGAGGGGGGATTTTTTATCCCTGCCTTGGTTGTGCCCTTGAAGATCAGTGGTTTAAACAGCAGTGAGGAGCAGAGGCTGGGAAGTCGTGATGGGAACCTGAAATCCGTGTCAGAGGGCATCATCCTGTCGCACCTCGGCTGTGTCAGTGTCCCTTCAACGCCACGACTGGTGCTTGTGACAGAGGAAAGTCTGAGCTGTGCTTTCCGAGGTGGGTTTGGGTCTGCACCCCCTGCCCCACCCTGCACACACCCCGTGCCTGGCAGGCAGCCCAGGGACCCTGCAGTACAGGAGCGCTCATTCCCTCGCCCCATCGAGGGCCTCCTGGAGAGGTGACAGTGATGATGGGGCAGCTCGGCACGGCCATGGCAGCTGCCTTCGGAGCTCTCCAGGAGCGTTTCCCGGGAGCAGACATAGCTCCCTCTGACCTTGGCCAGCGAGGAAATTTCTCGGAGCAGCATGGGGCAGAAGCAGTGACAGGTCCCTCTGCTCGTTTTCTCTGTTTCATCGCTGCAGGGAAACAACTGCTCACTTAAAAAAAAAAAATCTCCCTCTCCAAACAGCTTTGCTTGATGCCTTCACTGGCCTCTCTGGGGGCTGCCACCTGTCCTGTGCCAGGCATAGCTGCTCCTGCCGCCTCCACCTTCCCCTGCTACTCTCTCCCTTTCTTTTCCCTTCCCTTTGCCCATGCTCTCCAGTGGCAGAGCCCAGGCTGCTGCAGGAGATGGAGAGATGAAGCCTCCCAGTTCGCTGATCCCCATTGCCCCTTGAGGTGGGGCAGAACGAAGGAGAAACCTTTCCTCCACCTCCCTCCTCTTCACCGGGATGTTTTTCCAGTGTCCCCTCCGTCCTGCTTGGCGGGGAGGCCTCTTGCTCTGGGTGGGTTTGGGGCGATAGGGACAGCCTGGCTGGACAAGGGACCATTTCTCTTTGCAAAAGCAGCTTGAGAGCTTTGGTGGTGAGACAGGAGACAAAAATAAAGAAAAAGAGCACCCAACAGGTCGCAGGTGGTGAAATTCTCTTTCTGCCCTCGGTTGGGGTCTGTGAGGTGGGTATCTTGGAGATGGAGGGGCCTAGACCTTTTCTAACCCTTCTTTTCTCCATCTGCAGAGAGTTTGCATCTGGGCAGTGTTTAATTTAGAAAGGGCAGTGCTGCTGTCTCACATTTCCAGTGTTGGTCTCTGTTGGTTTACGACCAGTGAAATCCTGGTGTGAAAACAGAATCAGGCTTTGATTCCATCTGCCCCGCTGTTTTCTGCCACTAACAACTTTGCATTTCTATAGCGGCTTTTATTCCAGGAGCTAAATGGGCTTCACAGACAGGCAATTAATTAATTGAGGCTCCCCAACCAGCCTACGCCCTCGACGCAACAAGGAAGTGTTTTGCAGAGGAGGAAACAGAGGCAGAGAGGAGCAGAACGACTCGCCCCAGGTAAAGCGATGAACTCGCGGCCGATGTGCTGCTGCCTCTGTGGCGAGGCCTTACACTCTGCTCTGGAGATGGCCATGAGGCCATTTCCAAACTGGTGTGGGAACTGGTCTCAGTGGGGGGGAGTGACTGAGGCCGATGGAGCATCCAAGCCCACATTAACTCATGAACTGCCACCACCTTTGACCATCCCAGCCTCTTGCTGAGGAATCCCCCGAGACCCTGAAACAGTGCCAGGAGGTCTGGCCACCGTTTCCCCCATCCATCGCTGCTGACCAACTCCTGTTTCTCCAGGAGGCACTGGGTTTGCAGCGGAAGGTGGGTTTGGCTGGAGGGTTTTCCTTGGTCCAGGAAGATTTGGGGAGGGACCCACCATGGTGTCCCGCGATAAGAGAGGGGTGATCCTCAGCTCCCCTTTCCAGGTTCTGCTGGCTCATGGTGAGCAAGAGGCAACCCTGGGAAGCTGAGTGCTGCAGGCAGGATCTGGGGCACCTGGAGGAGGTGGAGGAATGTGCCTTTGCTCATGCAGAGTGAATATGTTCCTGGGGAAATTGCCTGCTTTTTGTTATGAAACCCTGCTAATGGTTTGTTGTCTACACAAATAACCATGGGGAACAAACTCGTGCACTTCCCAGCCTGCTCTGTGTCTTCCCAGCTCAGCTCCTCTCTGAACAAACGTAACCTTTTGCAAGAATACCTGTCAAAATCACTTTGAAATATTGAAATAACAGGATGGGATATGGTTTGCTCCTGGGCCCTAGTGCTCATCCATCAGGACTTGGGATGTCCATTCAAAGAGACTTGCGAGCAGGATGCAAGGGAAAAACTCTGGGAAGCAGTGGGGCCCCGAAGGGCTGAATTTTGGGGAGCTTATCTCCTCCCTGCGTTGGCTCGCTGGGCTCCCACACACTCAGCAGGGGAGCAGAGCTCCCTGACGCTCATGTGGCCCCCGCTTCATGTCTGTCATGGGGTGAGACATGGGGGCTTGTGACTGAGCTGGAGCTAACTGGGGCAAAATTGTGTCCTTCGGTCGCCAGCATGGCCTGGGATTGCCTTCACGGCCTGAACACCTCCCTCCTCCTCCTCACCCCATCATTTTAGAGATGAGGGGAAAAGCTTTTGAGTCTGGGACAGGCGCTGGAGAGCAATAGTTGAGGGGCATGTGGCTGCTTGGTGGACACCAGACATGAACACAGGGCCGCCCCCTTCCCTTCCAGTCTCAGAGTCGCAAGGGCTGTTCAGGGGCTCCGCCGTGTGTCGTCTCCAAACCCACTCATGAAATGGGAGCCAAGCCGGCCCGTGGGCAGCGCCAGGGCTGCAGGCAGGAGGTGCTGCACTCGCTGCCCAAGACTATGACTGCATTTGGGGTTATCCATGGGGGAGCTGCCCGATGTGGGGTGGTGGGCATCCCAGGAGTGAGGGGCAGGACCTCTGGGCCAGGGCCTCTGCCTACTGTAGTAGCTCTCAATATGAGCAAGCTGTAAAGGCTTAGTGTCTTCTCCCTCAGCAAGAGAACCCCTCAATGATGTCCTTCTGTGGGGAGTGGCATTTCTGCTTTAACCCGTCACCAGCTCCTCATCCTGCAAGGTAAGGGGATAATCCACCCCTCATCATCTGGCCTGAAGGGCCACCGCTCTGCAGATATGTCTGTTCAGGGGGAGAGACCGATACCTTTTAATTTGCACGAGAAATCTCATTGCTTGGTGGCACCTGCTCAACCAAGAACCCTTCACTTCTCTTCCCCCTCCCTGTTCCTGGAGGTGATGGTCTCCCACCTGGAAGAAGGTGGGGGAATCTTGCTTTTCTGGCTACTCTTTTTCTGTGTACTTGAAAATGATGAGAACTTGGTCACAGACAGTTGCTGAGAGAAACAAAAACCAAACACTCAGAATCCCAAACACCCCCCTTGCCCCAAAATATAACCTTAACCAACCAACCACCCACCAACCAACCACCAAAAAAGTCCTTCAAACCAAACTCCATCTCTTTCTCTAAAATCCATGATTAAAACCTGGTACAAACAGGTGAATATAGATATATATATATATTTTTAGTAGATGTAGTATTGGGTTTTTTTTCTCCTCTCTCTTTCTCATTATACAGCAAACATTGCAAATATAGAAATTTTCTCTGTACAATTAACGACTTCGGTTTACAATGCAACGTGTGGTAAAACCTCTCGATGAGTGAAAATGTGAACGGGCCTTCAGCCGGGTAAAAGTCTAAACTGGAAGACTCCGTTTGCAAAAACAGCCCAAAGGATGGATCTCCTTCTGGTCTCTTTTTGGTTTTTGTTGCTGTTTTTGTTGCTGTTGATTTTGGAAGGGAAGGAAGAAGGAACACAAACTGTTCACAAAGAATCCACAAAATCACGGAATAGGGACTCATGCAATGCACTATTGGGAAATGCCAGACCTCAGCTCTCTGCCCGCTCTTTCACTTTCTTTTTATATTCAATTTTTTTCTTTTTTCTTATTTTTTTTAAAAAATCAAAATGAAACAAAACTTTTTTTTTTTCACTCCACAGTTTGTTGTTTTTTAAAGTTTTTGTTCAAATTTGGTGTGTGTCTCACCAATGTGAGGACATTTTAATATCTCACTGTATATATTATATAGAATATTTATAGATTTTTTTTTATAATTTGTTCTCTCTTTTATTTTTATTGATTCTTTTTTTTTAAATTTTATTTTGTTTTCAAAGACAGTCTGAATAAAAATAGCTGCTGCGGATTTCTTTTGGTCCAGTTAGTGTGTTAAGTCACAAGTTGTGTGAGGACTCAGGACTTTTGCTGGGCAGAGACGCCCTTCCAGTAGTCTAAGATGTCGTGAAGATCCTCGTCTTTGGCAAACTGGACCTTTTTGCGTAGGGCATGGCCGGCTGCCATATATTCCTCCTCATCTTTGTGCCGCTTGCGGTTGAGTTTGAAGCGCTCCCAGATGCTGTGCGATGGTTTGCAGGTGTACTCTGGGCTGGAGGTGTAGCTCAGGTTGTGATATTGAGGTGAGAGCTGGGAATAGGCCAGGTCTCTGGGGCGAGGACGGGTCAGAGGCTCCAGGATGGAGGGCTTTCGCCCCACCATGCTGTCATGCTGCTCCCCCTGGTGAGAGCCAGGGTACGAGTGCCGGTGTTCACTGTACTGACGGATCTTCTCCGCCTCTGCCCGCAGAATGGCCGCGGCCGGTGTCACAGTGAGAATGGTGTCGGTGGTGGGGGACGTCTTCTCGATGTATTTGGCTTCTGATTTGTGGCCCGATCCCTCGGAGCGGTAGGACCTGGGGCTCCGTATGGAGCCACTGGAAGAGGTGCTGGAACGTTTAGGGGCTGCCTCCATGCTGTGGTGCCGCTGGAGAGGGTGGTTGTAGCTTTCCTTGTAGATGGGGGAGAGGAATCCATGCTTGCTGGGGATCTGCTCTGATAAGAGCACCAGCTGAGGCTCCACCGTGGAGACTGCCCCCGATTTCACCCCTTGGAAGGAGGTGGACTCAGATTTCAAGGCATCGATGCAGTTGTTGATGATCTGGTTCACTTTGTCCACCTCCTTGGCAATGGTGGAGATCTCAGCCACAGAGCTCTGGGTGTCTGGTGGCAGCGACAGCTCACAGTCTCGCCTCTCGGGCTGCTCACCCGTCCTGACCTCCATGTAGTTGCCCTTGGTGGCCTTGGGGGTCTCGCTGCTGTCAATCAGTTTGTACTGCTCAACCTCGCCAGCAGAAGGCAGGTAGGGGATGCGGGTTACCGTCTCCCCGCCCAGCATCTGTCCCTGGGACAGCTGGGTGATGCTGGTGGTCTCCATTTCTGGCCCGTATTTCAGCTCAATGATTGTCTTCTTCATGCTGCCGGCAGCCTTTTTGTGCTTCTCCTCCTGCTGGCGCCGCTTTCGGAGACAGTAATACACAACGCCCAGGACAATCACCATGCCAAAGAGACAGCCCAGGATTGTCATGATATAATGAGTGGCAGTGGAAGGGGTGGGCACCGGCTCCTTGCGGTTGGGTCTGGTGGGTGTGATGGTGACGCAGGTGTGGTTGTACTTGGAGTATTGGTGGACAGAGACTACACAGTAGGTGTAATCTCTTTGTGCTACTAGGTTGCTCACGGTGATGTTCTCCTCCTTCTTCCTGAGCTTGGTGATCATGGAGGAGAAGCCGTTTTCAAACTGGGAGAGGATGTACATCTTGCTGAAGGGGTAGGGGATCTGCACGGTGAGGATGGCCGAGTTGTGGTTGAGGTACTTCACCTGGATGTTGGGGCGCACCTCCGTCTCACCAATGGGCGTGAAGAGGGAGAACTGCGGGGTCGTGCCATCACCGGAGGAGCACTCCTCCTCGGAGCAGGGGCTTTCAGAGGGCACCGTGGTCACCTGGTACCTGGGAGGGATAAAACGAGGGATCACAGTGTAGGAGCCACCGGTACAAAGGGAAGAGAGCATGCTCAGAGCATTGCGGTAGCCAGTCCGGCCTTGGCCTAACAAGTAGTAGCCCGTGTAGTCGGGTGGGGAGTCGCACTGCATCCGGTCATACGTGCGTGTCATGTTGGTGAAAGCCTCCAGCCATTGCAGGAAGCCGAGGAGCTCACAGGAGCAGTAGAAGGGGTTACTGTAGAGTTCACAGACAGAGAGCTTATTTAGGCCCCGGAAAGTGTTGCTGTCGAGTCTCTGGATCCTGTTCATGGACAGGTCAATGTTCACTATGTTGGGGCACTCCCAGAAGGCATTGGGGGTGACAGACTCGATGAGGTTGGCCTGGAGATAGAGGTACTCCAGCTTCCCCAGGCCCCGGAGGATGCCCTCGGTGAGGTTCCTCAGTCGGTTGTAACCCAGCTGCAGCACCTGGAGGTTGAACTGTCCTGAAAAGGCACCGTCCTCAATGTAGGAGATCTCGTTCTTCGTCAGGTTGAGGTATGTCAGGTTGCCGAAGCGGCTGAGTGAGGCGTACTGCACACTCTTGATCTTGTTGTCGTTCAGCCGCAAGTCCACGATGGTGCTGTTGATTTGCTGGGGGATGGACTCGTACGGGGGCTGGTTTTGGCTGCAGATGGCCAACCAGACGAAGCCCTTGTCCCCCTCGATGAGCCAGCAGTCTGCCCGCACCCCACTGGTGTGCAGGAGAGAGACGGCTGCCACGCACACGCAGAGGGCTGAAGTCACGGCCCACCGGCGACCTGCCATCTGGAAGGGCGGCACAGAGAAGGGGTTCCTGGTCTGCCGGAAGTGGGGAGTGGGACAGGGGCCGGGAAGACGTGGGCTAGTGCTTCTTCAGTAGCTTCACTCGCCTCTCCCTTCTCCTCATGGCTTGGAGATGGGGGGGAAGCGTCTGTGGAGAAAGTGGACCTCAGTGCCCACGGTACTCGGCAGCCACCAGCCAGGGGCCACTACCAAGGCCTGGGTGGCTGGGGTTGGTCCCACATCACCAGGTCTCTGGCATCTTAGGGAGGGAGTCATGAAGTTAGGTGCCCGTGTCGAGGAGTCCCTCTGGCTTAGAGACAAGCCTTCCTCTCACTTTTTTTAGTACATCTCCTCATTTCCTTTGTGCTGCCCATCACAACACTGGTCCCCATCTCCACGTGCCTCCGTGGGTCTGGCTGTCCCTGCTCAGTCACTCGGCTCACCTGCACAAAACAAAACACAAGCATGAACTAAACACAAAGGATGGACAATTAGCATCTAGTGGTGTTGAGGATGCATCCAAATACCCTCGTAATGTTAAGAACTTGCCTTCTAACTTGGGCTACCACCTTTCAAGGAGCCTTTGCTTTATTTGGGCACTGCTGCCAGCAGTGTGTGGCAGTACGAAGGAAGGTGGTCACTGACCGTGGAGGTCATCATCCTTTGAGAACACCGGTCAGTGTCACATTACAGGCAGGGAAGAGACCAATGCACATCCAGGGGACCGTTCATCTGACCTATTTAGGTGTCTACCTTAGGAGGAGAGGAGTGATGCCCCAGAAGTGTCTGTTCCTCTCTGCTGAGAGCCGATGAAGTCTAGACAATGTGCTCTGATGTAGATTTGATGCTGCAGCGTTTTGCTGAGGGGAATCCTAACTGTCTCACGTGCTGGTGTGCGCAGCAGCGGTGGCCACAGAGGGGGATGCTGATTGAGGTCACCGTGTCTCTCTGACTGCATTGCTGCGTGGTGTCTAGGATAAAGCCCACAATCAAATGTCTGTCCTGTTTCTAGGAACATAAGCAATAGTTTCAGGGCACTGTTTGACTACAAAACACACTAGCATGATTGTCCACTGTCCAATGTCTTTGTCTGTGGCTGGGGCTTACTGCCTGTCTCCAAAACCTCTCTCCCTCCCAGGTGAAATGATGCAGAGGTGGGCAGGAACCTCAATTGTTCAGTGGCATAACAAGAGTATTTGCAGAAGATGGGACAAGACCTTCCTCCTCCAGCCAGAAACACCTGTTTGAAGACCAGGAAGAGTATTCACTAGACACAAACTCTATGGGGCTGCCAGCAGCCTCACTTCTCACAGAAAAGCTCTCATTCCTGGCTCACATTTTCCATGGGTTTTTTTGTGCATTTTTGACTAAACATAAATATCCATGGACAGCACTTCTACTTCCTTTTGTAATTTCTTAGGGAAATAGGAAGGGAAAAGTGGAGAGGAGGGAACTGCATCAGCATCAGCATCTCCTAGGTCATGCTTTTCCACAAGACATGAGAATACCATCCGTGGACATCTCTACTGCCAAACAGCTCTCTGGGCTGGTAGGACAGACGCAATGAGGTGTTGTGGCAGAGATGGAGTAGCTCTCAAATGAGGAGAAAACATTGTAGCCTATCTAGAAATATTCTTCTTGGGACATTTGTTGGGAATGGGAGCTCTGGTTGTCTCCTTTGTCCCAGGGCATATCATAGGAGGCAGGGGAGACACTACCAGCACTCCTTCAAAACACAGCTGGTAGGAACTGGAGGTTTCTTGGGCATCCATGAAGGAGACAAGGGCACATATTACATCTAAATTGTCTTTCATTGGTTCTGCAAAATAGTGTACATCCAGAAATCGGTTTCCAAACCATTTCGCAGTGCCCAGGCAGTGAAGTGACTGTGCTGGGTGCTGCATGCCTGAAAATCACGTGAAGCTGATTGTCAAGGGGTGCTTAGAGGCAAGCCCCATACCCTTGCCCTTGTCCTAAAGAAACCATGTTCTTTTTCACTCGTGATAGCACGCGATGAAGCAGACCATGTTTCACTGCAGAGATCCCTGTTAACCATTCACAGTTCACACCTCAGTGAACAGGCCAGTAGTAATAAACAGTAAAACAGTTTATTTGTTCTTGAGTCTATTCCCTGGTGGCACAGTTGGGTTTCCATTACGTGAATAACAAGATCTGCTCTTGCATCAGCTTTCTGCACATGAGACTTTTCAGCCACCTTGCCCTCCAGCAGATGCCCCACCAGCTGCTAGGGGAGGTGATGCTGCAGGGGAACCCAACAGCCAGACACCCAGTGCCCACGACGAGGGCAGGGCACGTGGTACACCCTGCTTGGAGACTGTACTGTGTGCGGTGGTTGTGCAGTTGTGTGTGGGTGAGACATACTGGCCCGAAGGTGATGCTTCTGTGGGGCCCTGCCTGGGTACTTGCAGGTCTCTCTCTGCCTCCCCAGTGCCTGATGCTGTCCTAGCCCAGCTACATTTGGCAGAAAGCTCAACAACACCAGGTTTTCAAAAGTTTACTAAAAATGGAGCTCAGGCGGAAGGGATGCTGAGGGCAAGGCAGCTGAATCTCAGGTCTCCACCTTCCTTGGGGGTAGAAACCTGGACTCCAGCATGCTTTCACATCGCTGTCTCAGCTTAAGCCCTTGTATCACTGCAGTGATACTGATATTGTGGGTAATCCCATTTTGGGGAACAGTACCTGCTGCGCTGGCAGGAGCACACTTGCAAGGATGTGCTGTCTCTTCCCTGGGCTGCTTTGCCAGGACTTGGCAGTCCATTTTGGCATAGCCGAGCCCTTGGAGCTAGCAAAGGAAGGGAGGAGGGACTGTGCTCCCTGGGGCACCACAAGTGAGTGCCCCCCCTTACCACCTCCCCAGCTGTCAGGGAGGCACGGGCTGCAGTGCCAGGCTGAAAGACATCTGCTGCTACATCCCTCCTGGCACTGGGCAACTCAATTAACCTCTCCGCACTCCAGTCTACTCTCCGGTACCATGAGATAATGACAGCACTTCATGGGGCTGTGGGAGACTGAAGGAAAGTGCTCCAAGCTCCCCTTGTTGGGATGAAAAATCCCAGCAGATGCCTTATGCTGCAGGAGGAGACTTTTCCTCCCTCCAGCTGCAAGCTGGGCTCTAGATGTGCCCGCTCCTCTCTGCTGCGGGGACCAGCCCGGTCTCCAGCTCCTCAGGCTGCCTCCTGGGAGGGGTGCACATTGCCCCTAAAGCGTGGGAGAAAGGCGATCCTGGAGTGCAGAGCCATCAGTTGTCCCTTCAGCATGGCGCAGAGGGTGCTTTCCTTGCCTGCTGCCCTGCAGCACTGCCCTAGGTGCGAGCATCTCCCTGTCTTCCATAGGCCTGTGCATTATGGGGACATCCCGCAGGCGGGGGAAGCCCTGCCAAACTGACACAGCACTGGCGGCAGGGAGTGATGCATCCTGACATATTCTCTTTAGCAACACTTATTCTGTCTCCTCTAACTCCCATTTTGACCCAAGCATCCTCTCTGGGCAAGCTTGTGTTTGGGATTTCTCTGCAGAGCCAAACCAGCCTTTTTTCTTGCAGAGGAAGGTTTCTTGTCACTCCTCCCTGGGGATGCTGTGGGCTGCAGCCTGTGTCAGAGGGCTTTAGCTAATGGAGCGGGACCATCCCGTGAGCAAAGCGCAGAGACAGATCCTCCATGGACCTTGCCGGGCTGATCTCCTGCACCTTCCCATCACCCATGTGCCTCCTTCACCTAACTGGAGGTGTCGGGGGTGAAGAGCAATGGTAAATGACTCAAACACATTCAATAAGGCTCCTGCTGTGTGTTTTCTCTTCTTTCCTGTACGTTGCCTATCATCAGACGAGTCCTTCCCAACAACAGAAAGGAGAAAAGGCATTTTGTCAGCAGCCCGAGTTTAATTTCAGCTCATTAAAGCAAGCAATTTGCTGGTTTATTTGCTTTGCAAAGTGTGAATAAAATGACAGCATTAAGGAGATGTAAGAGAGGAAAAAGGGGCTAATCTCCCTTTTTATTAGATTGCTGGGGCATGACTGGGGAGTGGAGAAGTGGGTCTTGTTGCTTTGCACGGAAGGCATAATTGTTCATCTTCTTGGCTTCTGAGAGCCGCCTTCCCAGCATCATGCCGACGCGGGTGCGCGTGGGTGTGCACCTGCGTGTGCGCGCTGCCACATCAGCCACGCGCTGAGCATCCCGCAAGGCAGGGTGGGAGCAGGGGCACTCACAGTGGTTCCCGACTCATTTCCCTGTAACAGCAGATAACAGACATCCAGGAGGCTTCTCCTTCCCTTTTCTGCCTTTCACCTTGCCTCTAGTCTTCCTTTTCTGTTTGTTTCTCCTTCTGAAATCCCAGGCTGGATTCTTGTGGATTAGAAATAGAGCAGCTAACTGGCTGAGGAGCCTTTGCTGCCCCTGACTTCCTGCAGCAGGGACGTGGCTCTGGAGAGCAGGAGAGAGATTCCCCGCCTCATCCCCACAGACTGGACACAAATCTGTAAGAGCTGGTGGTTTAACCTTCCTGCCCGGCTGATTTATCTTTGCCCAGCTGTCCTGGTTTTATTCTCCTGGTAAGCCAATTGCACACCACTTTTCCCAGTCCTCTGACCCTCCACAGAGCTGCCTGGGAGAACCTGCGAACGAACCATCTACACCTCTAATGTCAAAAGAAGCAGGACGGGGGGATTTGGGATTCTCCACTGATTGAGAAAGAAGCAAAAGAGAGGAATGAAGGTAATGTGGAATAGCAGTAGCAATGATTTGAAAATGATTAATTTAACCTAAACTAGAAACATTTGAACACTGGCACCATGCGGATGATGGCAACAGTCCGTGTCCATGGGGAGGCCATGATACCCACACAGTACCTTGCAGGACATACCAGTCCTGCCCAGAGCTACTGTGAACACTGTTGTATTTCCCTTTCCTTCTGCTTTCATGAGGCAGCATGGTTTGTCTAGCTAAGACGTCGGGCTCATGTGGCTTACAGAGGCTAGCAAAGGGGCAACGACAACTCCCTGGCTCCTGGCTGCTCCTACACGTTGCCTCTGATCTCCACTATCCCTGCTGGGACCTGGACCCACGCTTTGCCCTGCCAATCCTCAGTCCTGACCCACGATTCCCTCCCCTCCTACCTGTCCCTGCTTCTCCAGCCCCCGCCCCCATCAACAACCCAGCAACAAAGTGGGACCGCTGTCATTTTGTGATGTCCAGGAGGCTCAGCCTGCACCAAATGGGCAGCAGCAACCCCATCCTGGCTGAAAACCCCCAGTGTGGGAGATGGAAAGGAAAAGGCACAGCTGGGGCTCCAAAAAACTAGTGCAGGCCGGCTGGTAAGTTTTTGCTTCCATCTCCCAACTAATGGCATCTCAGTAAATTAAACCAGAGCAGCAGCTGCAAGGAAGAAAACAAAGCAGCCGTGGGGGCTGGGTAGGTAGAGGCAGAGCAGGCTGGGCAGCACATATAATAATACGCTGTCCTGGCACTCAATTCCTAATTTTGTTATTCTACTGAATGAGTTATTTCAAACTGTGGATTAGATTTACTGAGTGAAGGCAAGGAGCCAGGTTAACATGTGTGCATGTGTCTCCATGCGTATACACGCATGCAGACGCCAGCGCTCCTCTCCTTGGCAGCTCTGCATCGCCGCCACGTTGCTCTCCCTAGCTGCTCCATCTCCAGCTGGCCCTGCTTCAGCTGCTCTTGGACCCTCTCTCACAGCCGCTCGGGCCACCTTATCAAGACATGAAGAAGCCCCACTAGAAAAAAAGCTGTAGCAAAATGGGAGCGGTACATTACAAACAATAAACGTTTAGTCACCCAAAAAGGTGGGGAGGGAAAATTCAGCTAGCAGGCACCAAATTTTAAAACGAACCTTAGCTCTTCATTATGCATAAAATAATCCGAGGAGGCAGCTTCAAGATGGCAGAGAAAACATTTATTAGTGATGAAGCCTCTCCTAAATGGTTTGACATCCATCCTGTATATGTCAAGTGGGGAAAGGAGGCTTGCAGGCAGGTTTTTCTGCTCATTCTTATTCCTGGTGTTTGCTACATGCCTCCTGCCGGGTGATGTTGGTCAGAATCACAACCATGCTGAATAATAAAGATGCCCGGGCCTGTAAAATTCAAGTTCAGTTTATATCCAGAGGTCCTGGCACTAATACTGCCTCCACACACAGGGTTTAGGCAGCATTTTGTGCATCACAACCTCATTCCCAAGTGCAGTGTCAGATAATAGAGTTCTCTAGTCAATTCTACCCTCTCTCCTGCTATTATTTATTATTTAAGAAAAATAGGCAAGGGAGAAGAGATATAGTTTCCACTGAGGTTTGAAGAGAGATGAAGAAGGAATGAAGCAGAGAGGTAAAGACTTTGGGAGGTCACAGACTAGATGACAAGTAGCCAGGTGGGAGGGACGGGGAAGAGATCACTTTTTGGGGGGTAGATTGGGAGAAACAAACAGAAATTACACACTTGGGCATTACTATTACCGGTGTATCGACACTCATGGGTGCAATCTGCTGCTAGGGCCAATGTTTCTCTCCTTGGGTTGTTCCTATCAAGGGGAACACAAGTCAATTGTGACTCTTTGGCTGCTGGATCATTTTGCAGTCTCTTTGCAGGAAGCATGGGACAATTTCTGCAGACCAGTGCCCAAAGGAATGTCAGTTTGAGGAGCCTGAGATGCATCTGGTTGTCGAGGCCCTGAAGACACTAATGACCCTGACCAGCCTCACCTGGGGCCTCCACCCACACCCTCTGCCCATGGGCCCAGGAGCTCCATATAAACTCAGCCCTGGGCTTCTACCCCCTTTCTGACTTCTGCTGTTGGTGTGCCTGTCTTCAGTCCTGCCTCCAGGATAGACCTCAGGCCTGTGTGGTAGGTGCTTATCTCCTGGATGGACCCCTCAGACATCTGCTGTCGCTTGTGTCCTGTGCTGCCCCTGGCCCCATCTCCTTTTGCTCATGAGTGGACTCCCTGGTTCATCTCTTGTCTTGCCTGGGGCTGTCAAAGGACCCTGCTGCCAGCACCTTGCTGGCTGTGTTTATGTGCTGAGACACTACTTTGGGTGGGGAGGAGACCCCCTGTGCTGGGGTCACCCCTGGCCCCTGCCTTGCCTTTCCTTGGGACAGCCAGCCCTTGCTGCTGCCTGACATGGATTTCTATGGGAGACAGCTTACTCTGCAGCTGATTGCATGGGGAATTCTCCAGTGAAATTGTTTCCTGGTGTAAAATGCACTTTCTGCTAAATTAAACCTTTGGTTGAAAAGCTATGGTCTTTTTTGAAAGTTGAGAATCAGGCCAATTTAGCTGTAAAGTTGTGGGTGCTGTAGTGTCTGAGGGGAGCCGCAGTTCAAAGCCTTTGTGCCTTCACCAGCCAGGCTGAGGCTGCAATCTGGAAAAGGCCAAAACCTATTTGCACAAACATTGTTAAGAAACTTTTTGTTCTGTGATAAATTCTGAGTTAAAATGACAGTATTTTCAAGACAGGTTAGCTTTTGGGATTTCTCAAAATCCCAATATTCTGCTTTTCACTCAGCTGCCGTCTGAAGTCGTTTACATCCATCTCATGCTGCTTAGCTCCCAGGGACTATGGAGATGACAACCCTGTCGCATGCTGCTGTGGGCCACTGAGCGAAATTCTCCACTGCATTTAAGTAAATGCACAAATGATCTTCCTGGTGACCAACCTCTTAAGCCCAGCTGGGTTACCTGTGCATGAAACCAGCCTTTTGAATAACCAGTGCAGGCAGATAGGAAATGTCAGCTCCAGTCCGTGTCAGTGCAGTGGAGCCCTCAAAAGAGACAACGAGCGCAATTAGAGGGGCGAAGTGAGAAGAAGGTGAAGAGGAAAAAGATTTTTAGGGGATGTAGAGAACTAATTGTTCTGATCAGATACAAGAGTAGTAATAAAAGTGTGTTTCCATGGGAGAAAGCCTCTCTAGTATTTACTTGATGGTGTTCTTAGAAATAATCAGTCTGAATCACAGCTCCATTATGGGGTGGTTATGCTGACCTTAGGCTGGGGGAAAGCAAAGGTCTGGTGTGGAAGCAGGACTCCTGTTTTCCCCCCCATAAATAGTGATGAAGATTAAAGCATATTTTTCCAGCACCAGTACAATGGAGGGAGCCAGCCTCGTGCTGGGAAGCAAACTGCTGGTGTTCCTCAGCACTGACGATCTGAACCATGCCTTGCCTCTGCTGCGTTGTCATCTTTGCTGCTGTTTAGAAGAGGGTTTTACTGCTTTAATTCATTCATTTGTTTTTGCAGGAGGCCTGCATAACTCTCTGCATCCTAGACAGGAAAATCCACTTTTATATAAGATGAAATCTGGTGGTGGATCCATGAATTGGTTAGCTTTGATAGAAATTACTTGGAGGTGTGTTTTGTTTGCTCAGATTTTTTTTAATGGTCACATTTTCAAAAGGACTCTTCCCCTGTGAAGGAGTCTCAGGCCAGAAAGTGTGGGTGTCTGGCTGGTGCTTACCTCAGCTGCAGTTTCTAGGTGGACTGCACTGCTAAGTGTTGGCAGACAGACAAGAAAATATACAGCACATGGAAATGGTCTGCTGTGATCTCCAGGTAGGCAAACAGGAATTCACCTTTTCATCAGCAAGTGTCCTGCACGCAGGAATAGTGATGGCTGTGCTGCAGGCAAACAGCTCTGCTAACCTCTTACTGACTTCACCTTTGAAGTCGATCCTGGTTCCCTGGTCGGAGAAGACATCCAGATGTCTCTTCCAACCTAAATTATTTTGTGCTTTTAATGATCTAACTCTTCTTCTCCGGAGCTGAGGAGCCCAGCTTAAGGCTGAACCCTCTGGCTGTCCACTTTCTGAGGGGGGGTTTCTGCCAAGATATAGCAATATCTGTCAAGCCCCAGTGCCCTACAGGCCTAATTTTAGCTCAGTGCTGCAGGCTGGCTTCCAGTCATGGGCCAGGAGAAGGTTAATGATCATCCGGGCAGCTCTCCAAAGCCAATCTAATGTTTATTCAGGATAACAGCATTGCAGAGGAAACCAAGCATGACCACCTTCCATGCACAGCTTACCCAGCACCGCCCTGCTCCTGCACTTGGCTCTGCTGGAGGAGCTCAGGTTGCTCAGTTCTTGGAGAAGGGACCATCTTCTCCCTAGGTCAAGACAGGTCCTCAGCAACATTTCCAACCCTGCCTGTGTCCTGACCCCTTAACCCAAACAGATGCTGTGTTTCTCCAGAAAAGCACTTTAACAGCCTGTGGCTCTGTTGTTTCAGCAACAAAAATATGCACTCACTTTTCCTGCTAAAATTTTGTAGGACACTCCTTATGGGTCAAACACTCATGCTACAAAGCAGTATCCATGCCACAAGCACCTCAGTTTGTTGAACCCTATGAAAGGAGGGTGTTCAGCCCCACTGCTCCCTCCAGGTCCCTGTGGTGCTAGGAGGAGATGAGGGATGTAGGGCAGTGGTCTCAGCCTGGTGGTGGTGGCTTGGTGGGCCTGGATGTTGCAGGTCTGTGCTCCAGCTGGGTCTAGGATGGGTGCGAGAAGATGACGGGCTGGTGCAGATTAGCACATGGGGTTGTGGATGGATATGAGGTAGCAGTGACTGTACCATGTGGTAGAGGGCAGAGCCTGTAAGATGGTTCTGTGTGTTTATTGACCTCAGCTGCTGTTTAACAGTGTAATTTCAGCCATGAACTTTCAGCCTTTTCCTCCCACCAGTGCAGCCCCTGCAGTTATTCTGCCATGCCTTTGACACAACACCAATGGACATGCAATGGACTCATTCCAAGGATAATCTGCACCTGTAGGAAGGCGAGTACACTGCTTATTTAGGGCCTTGGGTTCCTCAGGGCTCCATGAAGGGTTTGGTTATGAGCCATAAAACCTGAAGGCCTGAGACATGCTGTGCTGTGAGGGAATTACTCCCCTCTGGCAATGATTACTCACAAACATATGTGGCTGCTTCCCTCAGGTGTGGAAAAAGTTGTACTGATAGCAAAAAGTGTTTTCTGAGAGAGCCCAGAGATGCTGGTACTGGCTTCACCATCAAAAGTCCCCAAACAGCTGGTATTTGCTGGCTTCCCAGGCGTGTTCCAAGAGGCATCGTGAGAACATCTATTTATAGTAGGGTCTCTGGGGAGTGCTGGGGTTGTGCTTCCTTCTACCTGAAATGGTCAGGGAGATGGCTGGACAGCCAGATGACTGTATTTGTGTGGAGCTGATATTAATGTCTCATTTGATTGTGTTTACACCATGGTTAATATGGCTCCTAGATTCCTGAGCTAGTATCCTTATTATGTTAAATCTAAACAGAACTAATATACAGCTCTGCTGTGGGCTTGGCTGGTTAAACTAGGTGCCAGTCAGTGTTTCTCTCAGGGCTAGCTGATTTCCCACTGGAGTATGCCCATGCACTTGTGGGAATAAGCAAAGCCCATCTTTGCCCATAGAGCATGCTCAGCCACAGGTATGAAGGACTGTTGGATCTCCTCTATGGTGCCAGCAAGCCTAAAACCCAACCAAATGGCCTTCTACCCAAAAACGTGCAGGTAGAGGCAGAGAAGCTTGGAAAAATGGGTCACATGCCAGGTGCCATCTAAGAGAAACTGGTTTTGTCTTGACACATGGTTAATGCCAAACTGCTGGTGGAAAAGCAGCAGTAGGAGCTATTGGTGTGTTAGTGTGGCCTTGCAGCAAATGAAAGCCCTTTCTCAACATCATATCTGCTCCTCAGCAGGGTCTGTGGCCACTCTCTGGGCCACTGTATTTCCCTGCTTTTCCAGAGACCTCCAAAAGATATGGAAAGTGGAAAGAAACTCTGGCGTCCCAGACAATAGAAGCAGGGAGCTATGCCAGGATTTGGATTGCCCATCCTTTTCATAAACATTTCATGTGGAGGTTACCCAAGCTGAAAAAGCAAGTGAACCCAGAACACCCACCTTCTCTGGAGAAATTGAGTTTATCGTTAATAATCTACTGCTAAAAGGGTAACATCTGTTTTGGACAAACTGTAATGAGATTTAAACCCCAGGTGGAGGGAGGACTTCACAGTAATAAATGACTTTCTGTATGTCTAAATAGTTTTAATTTTTTTTCTGACAGAAATAGCTGCTTTTCACCTCAGGCTTCTTTTTGCCAGCTCTTTTTGTTTAATGATTGCTATTAATTTCCAGGGTGGCACATGGATTCTAGCCTGGTGTAGTCTGAAATGAGGAAAAACAGCCCATCAAGGTGTGAGCTTGCCGTGAACGTGTGCACAGGTCACACGTGCTGGTGGGATGCTGTGTGTGGGTGTTTGCTTTCCAGAGGAACTATTGCTTCTCAGTAGCTGCTCCTCACCCCTGGGATGTTTGAGCATCTCTCCCCTAGATAAGGAGGAGAATTAACTTTCCTGGTCACTGCTAGTAGCTCTGCCTGTTTAGACCTTGAGTCAACAAAGCTGCTGATTTCGGCAAGGCTTTGGGAGGAATTCAAACCAGCACTTAAGCGCTTTGCTAAATCCAAGCTGAAGTGAGCTGGAGAGCAGCATGTGGTCTCCAGAACATGGGAAGGAGCTCCCTGCCCTGTCTGGGTGATGCCTGTGACTGGGTGTTGCCAGGTGATGGGGATTCCTTCTCGGACATGAAACAGATATTTTTCAGTGCTTTTCCTGTGTTATTGTTATTTTTTTTTAATAGTGTAGGATGCTTCAAACAGCCTCCAACTCTCCATCCTTTGGCCATGGAGACAAGTGGCTGCTGTTGAACCCAGCACACCCTGCCACAAGCTCCCAGTGCCCAAAGTACCCTCCTACATGAGTGGACAGGTAAGACACTGGGTCTGGGAAACAAGGCTGATGATGGACCATCATATGGCAGTACCCTGCAGCCAGGTGGCTGCCCCAAGACAAGAGTGTGACAGAGGAAGGAGGGAGGGGCTTTGTTGCCTGGGACTGGGTGAGGCCCAGGGATGAAGGGAAGGGGGTAGAGATAGAAAGTGCAGCATCTCAGGTGATGCAGATAATCTCCTTTAATCTCCTGCTCAAAATAACCCAAAGTCAAGTAAAGGAGGGATTATATGGCCTAAGCCACTGTTATCACCATAGTGTAACAGACTTAGGTTGCATCTGAAGGGCTGCCAAGGAGGAAGAGGAGCTGCAGTAAATACTGGCCTGCTGCAAATGCCTCCCCAGTGAGGGTGGCTGGGTGGGCTGGGGACCCTCCTGGGGTAGTCCAAGGAGAGTGAGAAGGGGCTGCAGGGTGGGCAGCTCCTGGCAGACTTGGAAGCCTGTGCAAGGACCTAGTCCTAGGGGAGAGACGGTCTTAGATGCCCACTCATCACCTTGACATTACTGACGGGTTTATTCTTAGTGCAAGCAAAGCGCTTTATAGCCATTAATTATCCTAATGGGGAAGCAGCGACCATCAAACTCATTTTACAGATGAGAGACAGAGCCCATGAGGAGGCAAATGACACAGCAGGTGCTGGGGCAGGGCTGGAGTGAGGTCCCTGCCCCCTTAGCTCTCTCCAATTTTAACGGACCTTTTCTTACATCCTCTCGGATGCACGTTCACAGCAGCCATGAGGCACTGGCAGGCTGAAGGCATCTCCCACCTTTTGCCAAAAAGCCACACCAACGCTTGGCTGCTGTGCTGCTGCCAGAGAAAACCAAATTGCAGAGCCCTATTCATCAGTTCCCAGCGATGCCTACGAGATAGCGGCAGCATGGAGACAGTGTGAAGCAGGATTGCAATGGGGAGGGAGCAGAGCATGCTCATTTTAATGAGCTTGTCCCTGCCTAAAGGAGAGAGAAAGTGAGAGGCCAACTTGGTTTATTAAAACTCTAGCACGCAGATTTAATCAGATGGATCATTGTTCCCCTGCTCAGGGATGAATGTATTAAAAAAATGACTCAAACTTTTCCCCTTTGTTTTTCATTTGTATTATGTGCTATGGTGTGATAAAACATCCTGGGGCCAACTTGCAAGGCAATAAAAGAGACGGTGAAGGAGAGGAAGGCGTTGATTTGTGCGAGCGAGCCCAAGCACAGTGGGAGGGAGGCTGCTGGTGGGAGGGAGGCTGCTGGTGGGCAGAGCTGGAAGTGGAGGGCTGCAGCATCCTCAGCCCCGTACCAAAACCCCAGGGAAGATGTGGTTATGGGGCATTGCGATGAGGCACGGGAAGGTCTTGATCTGGAATAGCAAAGAGCAAAATGGGTCTGCAGGCAGCATGGGTAGGATCATATTGGTGTGCGCTTCAGTAGTGTGTGGCTCTGGGCTTGCTACTTGGGTGTGAATAAAGCCAGCTTAGGCAAAATAGTCTTTTGTACTAAGTCCTGGGCAGACCACCTGGAACTGTGGTCAAGGACAGACCTTAGGGGCCTCCAAGCTGCCTCTGTGGAATTTACCTTCTTTGCCCTGCTCAGGCTCACTGTCCTTGGCTCGGGCACAGGCTTAATAACCCCCAGCCCTTGCTTTGCTCACTCATTTCTGGCCTGACAGGCTGTGTGCCACCCTAAAATATGAGGAATTGGCTCTCCAAGGCTGGGACAGGGCACTCAGCTGCATTTTAATCACTCTCCTTAATATTAAAGACAGAGCTGTGCAGCTGCAAATGGTACGGTGTATTGTGAGACAGCCCTCGGGAGCAGAGACAGCCTCCCCAGCAAGTTATGGATGGATGTTTGGCTAAAGGCAGCCTGGAGGCAATTTTTTGGCGGGGGATACAAGTTCCCCTGCCACAGAGCAAGGCTGGGTCTGATGGGTTTGCAGCTCGGCCCTAGGACAGGATGGGCTTGTGGTGCAAACCCAGGAATTGCTCTTGGCTTGGTCCCCACCTTCCTTTGGGATGGATCACCTGCACCAGCAACTGGGGGGCAATGGTGGTGGTTGGAGGAGGGAGAAATGGTATCTCCTTCCCTTGGAAGGATTGCGCTAAATTGCATCATTGACAAATTCACTGAAAAGTCACTTACAGCCACTTAGTGTTAAATATCACAAACTTTGGCTTCTAACACACCTCCGTGCTACTGCTTCATTACTTCATCCATTACTGCTCATAAACACTAATAAATAATCCTATTTTCACTCCTACCATTGTTTAACTGGTCATTAATTGTGGTTTACAGGCTGTCGTTGTGTATTTGTGTACGATAGCTTCTTCATGATTCCTTGATTAACTGTGATTGATTGTGTATTTTAAAATCAATTAAAAGTTTGAACATGAAAAGGTAGAGTCTTCAGCAGTAACGCTGCGAGACATTGCCATTTATAATGGAGCTGTTACAGTGCTGGGATCCATTAGCGTGGCACGCTGCAATCTTTATTTTCCAGATCTATGCAAATACAGACATAGGTGTGAGTGTGCATATGTCTGCGTCTCTTTTGTGTGAGTTAGCGGCTGTGAGAGGGTGTATGGTATGGGAAAGAGTCGGCTTCTCGCAGGGTTGCTGGACCACATAGGTTGGCTTTTGTGGATGGCCAGGTATCACCCACCCCCTTCTTTAAGACACTAATGCAAGAGTTGAGTCCCAGGACCCCAGAATTTCCTTGCTGGCATCATAGCGCTATGTATTAGTCTTCTATTTGTAAAGAGGAGCTGGCTGCTAATACCCAAAAAGTGGGATGTGTGTCTTTCTGCATTGATGTTTTTAGTGAATGTATCTGTGCCAAGGTGGGGTGGGAGATATGTGGGAGGATAGAGGTGACTGTGAAGGCATGTGTTTATGATGGTCCTGATACAATGCTGATATCATGGAGGAGGGATGGCCACCACCTGGGCACTGGGGCATGCACTGGAGCACAAATGTCAGCCCTATAACATCAAGCCTGTATTATATCAGTCCTCAGCTCCTTGTATTTTTGTGCTGGGAAAATGTGTGTGCCCAGCACCAGAGCAGGAGGAAACGGGAGTAATGACGCTCTTTGTGCTTCCTGCCTTGCCCTGTAAATCTGAACCCTTCGTGCCTATGCCTCTGTGCACACCAGAGCATCTCTGCCTGAGCAACTTCTCCTGGCCTGTGCGGTGAATTAGAGGTGAGGGCACCACATAGAGATTTTATGCAGGTGCTCCGAGAGGGAGCAAAATCCCCAAGGAACCAATGGGAAATAGGACCCTTGTAATTGATCCCCTACTCGTCCCCCCGTCCTCCTGGATGTCTGCCTGCTGTGACGAGCAGGGTCCTCCCAGCCATCTGCCAGCTTGGGCAGAGGATTCCTGTGTGCCAATCTGCTCAGAGACGTTTGTCACCCACCCCTTGCCAAGCTGCATGCTGTGAAAAAATGCATCAGTGCCCCAGTATGGCTGCTGGGAGCACCTGTTAGGGGAAAGCACCAGTCTTGTTAAATGATGGGGTGACCGTTTTGTGTAAGCCCTGGAATGGGATCACTCTGTTGTATTAACTCACCCACTCGTGTTGATGTTAATGAAATAAAGAAATATAATTGTTCCAGACTTTTAAACTTCTTATAGCTCAATTTGCATAATGGCCACTGCTACCCTGAACAGGAACCGATCTGTCGAAAAATATTGTTCCAGTCCTCTATCACTCAGCTCAATGGAAGGCGCAGATTGGCCCACGGGGGCTGTTTTTTGCTGATGGAGTGGAGTTTGCCTAGTGCTGAACAAAAAAAGCTAAAATTAGGATGCAATCCAATATTGTAAAAAAGAAATTGGTTAAAAGTTATAGATCAATAACTGTTAACGTGACTCTGTTTTTCAGACAGATCATGTTTACTGCTGCTGGTGACATGGAGGCAGGCTCGTTCTCGCTGGCTGAAGTAACTCTGTGGTTCCCCCTTGTAGGAGCCTGCAGTTGCCAGTCGAGGCTCAGCTGTGCTGAACAACCCTGTGAGCTTCCTATGCTGCATGGAGTTTCTTGTGGAAGTTTGTCCCCTTCTCCCTTGGACTATGAAAGGTTGGTCAGGGCTGCACCCAGGGCCGGGCATCAGTCCCATCTCCACATTGCCGCATGACCCTCCGCATCAGGCTGTGAACCTGGGAGTGATGCCAGTGCTCTGGGAGCATTCCTGTGAGATAGATCATGTCTCACTCCTCAGTGCCCCAGATCTCCACTGCATGATGCCCTAGAGCAACCCTACTTGATGCCTTAGATTGTTACACCTTGATTACCTAGATCTCTGCTTCTCCATGCCCTAGATCCCTGCTCCTTGATTACCTACATCCCTGCTCCTCCATGCCCTAGATCTCTTCTCCTTGATTATCCAGATCTCTGCTCTTTGATGCCCTAGATTTCCGCTCATCAGTGCCCTAGATCTCTGCCTGCTGCAAAGCCCGTGCCTCTCCCAGCAGATGACTCCTGCAGTGCTCCCAGCTCTTCCAGAGCATCTGGATGCTTTCACCCCTGCGGGGAGCAGAGCCTTGCTCTTGACATAAAGTGAGGTAAGCGTCCCTCTCCTCCACCATGTGCATTTACACCATGGTGCCCACACGGCAGGGCCTGTCCCTCTCCACCAGTGTCTGTTTAGGGTGCGCAGACCCAAACAGTCAGCTACAGCGATGGGACAGGGGAGTGTGCGGGAGCGAGGAGCCGGCTGAGCATCGCAAACCAGCGTGATGACGGCCCTTCTGCCCCCAGTGACCTTGGGCCTGCCCCTGATAGCTCATTACAGCCTGCCTTTGATCACTTGCTTCTCCCCCTCTCTGTACTTGGAAATGCCGGAGAACTTTCCTGACCAATATCATCAAAAAGGACATTTTTATTTCCAAAATATACAATGTAATTAGAAGCTTGAAGGGAGAGAGCAGCCAGTCCATAAAAACACCCACTCTGCGACAGTCTCTATCCTGACTCTGTGGGAACTGGAGAAAAAAGACGCCTGGTTTTCAGTGGGAACAGGACAATTTCCCAAATATTGGAAATACCCCCTGGGCCTTAGCCAAAAGGGGGTTCTTCCACCACATGAGAAGTTTGCCAGCTGTGGGCAGGGGCTGCCTAACAAACCAAGGTCCAGCCACTCCCATCTCTGCAGCTGCCCCATGAAACAGCTGACATCTTAAAAATTGATGGGGTTCATTTTCTGCCTCCGTGCACTTTCTTAAAGCACTAGCTCTACCATTACCAGCAATGTCCACATTAATTACTATCATAACCCAAGTACCTTTGCATGCACTCCCTTGCCTGGAGAACCTGTCCCAGCAGTGACCTGCATTTCTTTCCCATGTTGGGCTTTCTGCAGGAGAACAAAACTGATGCCAGCATAGCCCTAGGAGAGGAGGACAGGCAATCAGATGGATCTGCTGACAGGTCAGCGCTGGCCCAGCCTCACCTGGAGTATGGGGGTTTCCTTCCTCTCCTTCTCCCTTTGTCTCACTGAGGAGCAGCATTGGTCCTGCCCCATCTCTAAGGCTGTGGCTTTTCCACATTGTGTAAATTTTTTAAATGCTCATTGGGAGCAAGAGACTGATTCCATGTCTGGGTGGTGGAAGTCCTTCCCTTGGGACTGTCTGGAGTCCCCACATTGTGTCCCTTTAGCTCTGAGCCCTGGGGACCAGTCTTCAGCTTTCCACCAGTAAGTCCTTCTGAGCAGAAGCCTCCAGTTTCTAAGGAAAAAAATCAAGTCATGGAAAAGCACCCAGCTCACTCTAAACATAGCTTCTGGGGGATGGTGCCAGGCCGTTCTGGTCTGCTTTTTGGTGCCCTATGGACTGCAGAAAAATTACAAATCTCATCTTTTTTTTTTTTTTTTTTGCATAAAATGCTGATTATCCAGTGTTAAACACAAGCATGTCTTAGACTGTGAAAGGATATGCGTGAAAGAGATAAAACACTAGAAATTATGCGGCAATGGGAGCCAGCAACTTAAAGGATCATTGATAAAGCGTCTTCAGCACGGACCAAATAGCATCCAACCCAGGTATCACACAGCCGAGTCAAAAGCCTGACCTAAGGTGTACTTTGAATACATTAAAACATCAAAATCAGGACCTGGAGGAGACCGACAAGTACAAGCAACCTCCATTCCTGCCTTTTGCTATTCACCTCAAAACCCCGTGGGAAACACCAAGCCTACAAACAGTCAGCAGCTGTTCCCCAGGAAAAGGTCTACGAATTATAGTGGGTTATGAGCTGAACATGAGGTATCAGCGTCGCATCAAGAGGCAGACAGCGCCCTGGGATATACGAGCTGCAACATGGCGTACAAGACTCATAAAATCATCTTTCTCATCCATTCAGGGCTGGTGAGGTCGATGCTGGAGTAGATTGTGATATTGGCAGCTTGAATCAAAAAGGAGGTGGCGCTGCTGCAGGCGGCGCGGAAGAAACAGAATGATCAGAGGTCTACGAGACATGACCTACAAAGAAAGATTGAAAGAACTGGGTTATTTAGCCTAAAAGAGATGATGGAAGAAGAGATGTGATAACAGTCTTCAAGTGCTTAAAAGGATGCTGCCAAGAGGAAGAGAATAATCTGTTCTTTATGTCCACGGTGGACAGGACAAGAAATGATCGGCTTAAATTACAGCAAGAGAAATCAGGTTAGACATTAGGACAAAACCGGCTCATGGAGCATGGCAGTGGGTTACCGGGGAGGTGGAGGGGCTCTGTCACTACAAACACACAGACACCGCTTGGGGACAGGCTGGCAAACATCTCTCAGGCTTTCCACATCCAGGGAGAGGGGATGTCCTGGGGCAGGAATGTGCTGTCTCCATATCCCTGCAGTGCCTTCAATGTGAGGTCTGGTGCTCCTGGATCGTCCGAAGCAAGGCTGTCCTGCAGCAATCACTACAGCTGAGTGGACAAATCCCAGACATTTCAACTGGTGAAAACTTTCAAGAGAGCAAAATTTGATTTTGTGGCAGATTAGGGGCACAAGTCCCCATTTTGGGTTATTTTTCTTGCAGTAAAGCAATACTTCAAAATGGATTTTTCCCCCTTGCACACATATCTTTCAGCCGCTCTCTTGCAACACAAACAAAGTAGAGCATCTCGGCCATGCTGCATGGGCAAGCTGAAGTGACACCATCCAAATGAAATCTGTTTGATAATGCCCTTGCTGAAAACATCAATGAAATAAACCTCTCCCCTCCAAACAATTAGGTGGAGTTCAGTCACCGGTTTCTGAGACTTGCCTTGAGACATTTTTTCAACTAGCTTGGAGGATTTTTGCTACCAGAGAAGCAAAAAGAAAAAGAAAAAGGGGGGTCTTTCCGACCCAGATGTGCCCACGCTGGGCAGTGGCTGGTGTGCCAGTGGCCAGCACACGAGATCCACCAAGGTGTCCAAGAGAGGTCAATCCACTCTCGCTCCGCAGCACCTCCACCACGCTGCTGAGCATGCACCTTTGGGCTAAAGATTAAGAGATTCAGCGTTCTCAGGAGAAATTATTATTACCTCTGGATTCCAAGAGCAATCCTTTATTTTCAAACCTGCCTCCTAATTCATTTTGTATTTACCCATAAAATCTTGGCTGAGGTTTCTGAGAGTTGCGGTCTTTTGGAAAGGCCAAGTTTTAAATGGAGCTGACTCAGCAGAAGCTAGCTTGATTGAAGCAGCATCTATTTGAGTTTACCACTGCTGTGGACAGGGTTGAAAACAAAGAAACTGGGCTCTCCCTGGGCTTTGTTTTCTCCACAGGCTCTTGGCTATGTGCAGCAACCCTTGCTGCTGACTTGCAGGGCTGGGGCTGGTGAAGTTGAGGAGAGCAGAAGGGAGCTGGACACTCCCTGCTGTGTATCCCATATTCTGTTGACTTATAGTACAGCTGAGATGAGAATCAAAAAAAAAAAAAA
>JAAGAY010002521.1:0-55741 GCA_011801015.1 Ardeotis arabs
ACATTAGGAAGAAATTTTTCACCATGAGAGTTGTAGATCACTGGAACAGGTTGCCCAGAGAGGTGGTGGATGCCCCATCCCTGGAAACATTCAAGGCCAGGCTGGATGGGGCTCTGAGCGACCTGATCTAGTGGGGGATGTCCCTGCTCCTTGCAGGGGGGTTGGACTAGATGACCTTTGAAGGTCCCTTCCAACCCTAACCATTCTATGATTCTATGATTCTATAACTCAGTGAACGATCACATACAGATTATTTGCCATAGGTGTTGCATTGTAAAGCACCTGACATCAGTAATGGTAAGAAGCTGGTGCATGGAGCACTGAACAAATTTATTCTCTGAAGCTTTTCTTTCAGGTCTACTGCATTTATTCCCAGGACCACGCTGGCCAAATATTACAGAACTTTGTCTTATAAGCTGATTCTCTTTCTACAGTGAATGTAAACAAAATTCAGTATCTGGAGAAGGACTGGGACAGAGATACTGATACAGCCAGAATGATGGTCGAGTAGGATCTGAGATAGCTCTTACAGCCCTGTGTCCCCCCACAGAGTTGAGCCAATGCCGAGAACCAAACCAGCTATCAGATCTCAGTATTTCATGATCCTCTACATGTTGTTTGTACTGGCCACCACCAGCACCACTGTGACACTTAATGGATTGCCTTCAACATAGCTAAAAAAAGTATAAGCTGAAATTTTTCAAGCCTTAATTCTTGTAAAAGCTTGTATTTGGTGCGTGCATACAATTTATATGTAGACGCACCATTGTGCTTCAAAGGTATATTTCACTTGATGATACTTTTGGCTTTTTCAGTATTTATGCAGTTATGGTTCACAAAGAAAATATGATACTCTTTGGAATTCATGGGAAAGTGCTGTCTTGCTGATTGAATTCTTTATAAAACAGGTCCATTCTAATTGTGTAATGCTTCTTGTAAAGACAAAATTCTGGCTGCATCAGAGGGTTATAAACAGCAAGAAGGGAACTGTAAGACAGACATGCCTAATACTGCTTTTGCTATGATTTGTATCAGTATATGCATGTCAGAGTGGGTCAAACAATATGAACTAGCTCAAACATTTGTCTTTGACATAAGTAGAATAAGGCTGTTGTGTTATTTTTCACAGGTTTTAAAATATAGAGTTAATAATGGCTATTATAGTGCCTGTTTTCACACGATGTGTTCAATTACCTCCGCAGTAAGGGAGTAAGGAGCTCATATTCTATTTTCCTTTCAAGGCATTTGTCATACACTTTCAGTGTTGGAATTTTGAGTGCTTCTGAGGAGTAACTTTTTTTTGGCCATGTTTTTCTTCACCCTTGCATGCAAATAAGAGCTGAATGAATGGGCCTCATCAGGTTTTTTTTTCTGCTTTATACCTATAAAGGCAGACAGTCCTAGTGCAGCAGGATCTCCAAATATTCCTTTTAAATGTTTTGATTGACAAAGTTTTGCATTTCTCATAAACCATCCTAATACGTAGTTCCTCCATATGAAGGTCATGTAGCCAGAACTCAAGTTGATGGCAGACTCTTTTTACACATAAAGCTGTTATTGCAGGAAAAATGAACCATTAATAATAACAGTAAAATGTCTCTATATTTAGTTGATTTCTGAGGAAAAAAAGAATTTATTATTTTTAATTTATTTATTTTTATTAATAAAATATTATTTATTATTTATTTATTAATTATTAAAGTTATAGCTTCTTGATACTGTGTGGTACCTAATCAACTAAATTGCATATCATAGCAATAAATATTTATTTGAGAAGCAATTATCTGTAGAGACCAGATCCTTAGTATGTCAGAAGCTAACACAATGTATATGAATCTTTTGGAAAAAATGGAACACACAGTCTGCTTAAACTTGAGAACTAAGGTTTAGTCAATTACATGAGAGATGAAAGTTGTTTTTCCTAAAGGTGGGACATCACAAAATACATAGTATTTATAAGGCCCTTGCAAGTAATTAGTAAAATCGGGAGGAGCACATTGTGTATGTAACTACCTGCAACCTGAGCCTTGTTTCGTTCAATCAAAATCCCAAGATGTCATCAAGTAGTGGCCAGCTTTCACCTCTTTTTCTCTCTATTTATGAATATGTTTATTTCCAACTCTTTTCTTGATTCACCTGTGGTAATCCTTAAATCCAGGTGTGAAGCCAAGACTATTACTTTTGAAACTGGCATCAGTCAGTCACTTAGGGTATTAACTAGGTATTTCCTGTGGCTCTTTCTAGCAATCAGTCATAGGGTTCTTTGTATGACTGGCAGAGGAGGCTTCTGGAGAGAATTGTTAAAGTAAATTAAAATAAAATTTTCTTTATGGGATGTTGTTATAATTGTAGTGGTGAATTTAAAAGACCCAACCTTTCAAATGTGGTCACTGATACTGGATTAAATATGAAATACCTGTGGCCTTTGGAGATTTAGTATGGTGTTGCAGACTTAGGCTGTAAGCATTTCCTTAGTGTCTGTGAAAAACAGACCAGGACTGAAGCGTGAGTGCGTGCTGCATATTTAGGTGTTCCTGAGGAGGGACAGGATATGTCCTTTCCCATTTTTTTTTACTTACGATTTCATGGTTTCTTAAGGGTGCTCCCAGTAAAACCAATAGAAACTGCAGGTACTCTGCACTTGTTAAAACCAGGCCAGGCCTGATTTTCCAGGGTGCCAAGCACTCTTGGTGCTCTGTGACTCAGAGGCAGCTGTGCTTGGTCAGCAGCTTACAAATCTGAGTCCTTACTACAGCTCGGCACAATTGGAAATCCTGGCTCATTTCCCAGAATGAATCAGATTTAGCCCTGTGCAGAAGAGGAGAGCTTGTCTTACCCACCCTTTGTCCTCATGCTCACAGACTACTTATATTTAGCTCATATTGCTGGTACAGAAAAACTCATTTAGATGCAAGAGCCCAGTCTTCATGCTTCAGTCACTCTAAAGGCTTCCTCAGCAAGCAGCATTGCAGCTCTTTTCTGGTGAAAAGAGCCCTAAAACTATTTAAAGCCATGAGCGTATATGAAGTGTCTTTCTTGAGAACCACATTTCATAATGCTGGCTAAGTGCTGCTCAGTTGCATTTAGTGAAGCAGTATCAGTAGCACTTGACAGCTGATTACTTATAGAAACTAAAAGAAAAATCCCATTCCCTTCTCTCTCTTTGATGTTGGTAAAAATATTTGTAATGCAACTCCACTAAACTAGAGGAATGAGGAAAATCCTAGTGTAGAGAGGCTTCTAATACTGACTGGTAGATTTAGGACTGTATTGTGAAGAGGGTGAATAACAACAGATGTAGCTTCTGGTTTGTGTTCTCTCTCTGCTACCCTCACCAGCACTATTATCACCAGCCCAATATTTTTGTTGTAAAACACTAGGAAAAACAAAAATTAGAGGATGCCACCCACCCCCCAAGAAATTCAAGCACCGTATGTTGGCCATTTCAAAACTGGGGATCATTAGGTTTTTGTAGCTAAATATTTTATCTTCCATTTTAGGATGCAGTTTAGGGACGTCATAAACATCTCAAGCTCAACTTAATTAATTTATGTTTATAAAGTGAACTGAGATGCTTGTATGGAGGCTGCTCAGTTTTTGGAATAGCTGTCTCCCTAAAAATAATGAATTTCTGTAGTCAGTATATATTGTTTACTTTGCAGCTTTTATAAATTTCCCATGCTCTAAAGACCAAATCTTTCCAGCTACTAGACAAATCAGTCATTAATTTAATGGATCGCTTATCTTGACAATAACTATACCTATTTCATTAATATAAAAAATTTAATCTGATAATTGGCTCTATTTACTGGCATTTTTCAAGTGAAGTTTAATATATCTTCTATAGATACTGATTTCAAATGGTGCACATGTATTGACTGAAATTAAAGTTCTCTGTCCTCTGCAGAGGAGGACTCTTCCGACTAGAGGTAATAACAGTGAATCTAAGCAAAATATACTATTTTAAATGAAACTGCCATTACACAGTTTCAGACAAATGTACTTGCAACTTGACTTACCGCAGTATGGTATTTGTAGACAGACTGTCTGAAAAGAGATAAAAAACTTTCTCCTGTGAGGGTAATATCAGGACAATTTTGTTCATCTTCCTGTAAATGTGAGGAAGTCAGCTATTAATGGACTTAATTATAAAATGCACTGCTGGTTTGTATTTAGCGTTTTGCAGCAGCAGCAACGCTGTATTTCGATCATCCAGAAGCAGTTTAGAGTCCAGGTTGTACCGTAACAGAATGACGAAATGAAACTCAGTTTCTTTTTCATGTTAAAATAAAACTATATAACATACATGTATCTTGCACACCTTGTCAGTATTTATCACAGTCTCTACTGAGAAATGCATCACCAATTTTTGCTAAATGATTAAGCATGACACACTTAGCTTAGCTGGGTCTAATTCTGTCGCCCGCTATGAAGGCATAGTCTGATTCTGGTTTATGAGTTGGCTAGAGTAAATCAGAGCTTCTTGTAATTTGTTTTTCCTGATATATGTGATCCTATGCTGTGTTTAAACTTGCACGAAAACAAAATGTAATTGGCCCCATTGGACCATCCATGGTGAGGACACTCCTCTTCTTCCTTTGGTAATCAGTAAACACAATTCTGTGTTAAGCCTGAGCTAGGGGACACAGCTCAATGAGCTTTGCTGGCCCACCCTGCGCCATGCCACTGTCCGGGCACGGGTCTCTGGAGGTGGCAGCTGCTCATGGCATTGCTGCCTATCTGAACCTGGGCATCCCCTCCCTCCGTTAAAGGTGAGAGGGGGCCCTCTGGTCTCAGCTGAAAAGTGATAGTTTTGGGGCTGCTTTTTGGAGGGGTTAAAAATAACTGTTTCAGTGTGCCTCATCTCTTTACTTCTGGCAGGTATTCTTACCTACCGCAAATGGCTGTTATTAGCTGCTGCCTTCCAGGAGCAGGGAGGAGATGCATGCCAGCAGGTACTTCAGGTCTCAGCAGACATTTATGTGGCTGTTAGTATCTGAGAGGCACTAGGAAATAGCTCCATAAGCTGCCCCTAACCTTTGATTTGGCTTTCACTGAAACAGTGTTAGAGAACTTGATCAGTAGGCTATTTCATCTTTGTTTTGATACAGATTGAAAGGCTTAGGATAACATATAACATATAATTTTTACCAATAAAGTGCTGGTGAGGATTAAAATAAAGATGACATCTTTGACTGTCTCAGTTTTTGTTTAGCATTCTGTTTAGATACCGGGTCATTACTGAAAGCCTGTTGTCATTGAAGAACAGACTCCATTTACTACCTGAATATTAACTCCAACTTGAGTTTGATCTAGCATGAAACTTTGATGTTGAACATTCTAATAATTCTCATCTGAGTCAGTTAACTGAAAGGGAGTAAACACAGCAGCTATAGATAGCAGAACTTGGCAGCTCATAAAATAATAATTTTTTTTCTTGTACATTAGTTCCTCTAATAATTGAATAATCTAATCTGATTCTGCAGCCTTTGATGATAACATTTATTTTTAATACCAATTTTATAAAGTTTGCCATGTTTTGTATCTTGAGTACGACTAATTAAGAAGAGTTAACTCAGGTATGGTTAGCTTAATGTGCATGTGTAGCCTGATTTGAAGCAAAGATCCCTATTATGAATTGAATTACAGTAACACTTCTGGAACTCTTGCACTCTTCTGGAGGTGTTTGATTCAAACACTGACCTAAGCTGACCTGGCTTAGGTTATGTGACCTGATGGGATCACCATTGGAGACGGCATGGCTGTGGGCATATTATACTTTATTATTTCACTATCAGAGCACTTAATATTTTGTTCACCAGTTTATAAACTCAGCTTTTATCATGGAGAGGCTGTTGTGCTTCAAAAGATTATGGGGCTCAGGTTTGTCCTACCTCAGGCAAGAATCGTATTTATTGCACTGAAGTTTTACCAGCGGACCAAGAATCTGGGGTTTTGTTTTATGTCTGCCGAATAACTGACTGTTTGAACCATAGATCACATAACAGGTGCTGACCACTTTCCCTTGTTGGATGCCACCACTTGTACAATAGATATCCTAGATACAGAGTTTTTGCTATGTTTTTTAAAAAATGAATGGCCTGATTTTTTAGTTATAATACAGTCCCTCACATTGTGATGTTGGTATAAACAAGAGTTTCCCTTAAACCTTGTCAATATTCACCCTGCTATCAAAGATGGTGTTACTGGTTTTTATTTTAATGGTGCATAGATCTTTCCCAGAATCTGAGGAATGCAAGACTGCATGTACCCTTGCCTGCCTTCATTCTTGGAGGTGGACAGGATATCAGGTCAGTAGGTATTGAACTAACAGAAAAGTAGCCTTAGTGTAGTGGTTAAAGAAGAATTGATTTTTTTTTTTTTTTTAAATCCTGGAAATATTTGTGTATAGGATGGATTTCCACATTTGCCCTTTACTATTGCATTGACAAAAAAATAAATATCCACACCTGTTTGTTTTTAATCAGGCAGAACTGGGTAGTACACACAAATATTTGCCACCTTGTTTGACCTTGTCCCAAGATATTTACATCTTGGAACCCATTTAAATTTTCTTGTTGCGATGGACTTTGAAGTATTTGGCAGTGAAAGAGATGTTGTTGACATACCAACTACCAAATATTACTTTTAGTTTTAACTGCTTATCATACTGTATATGCTGCATGGAAATGACAAACATTTCAACAAGTTGACTTCATGTCCTGCTCTTTTCAAGGCAGTGTATTTATTTAAGGGAAGGAATAAACAGCCAATGTTCAAAATATTGAACCAAGTATGCCTGAGCAAAATAATAACAAACTCTTTCTTAGGTATATTTGAAAGACATCTGTGTGTGTGTGTTAATGCTCCTTGCTTTAAGAAAACAAACAAACAAAAAAACCTGGAACACTGCAAAACTCAACTGACTCATGGGTTCACCTCCCTCACTGTGGCCGCTTGTTTCTTCAAATGGAGCCAGTTGCCTTTCTGGGTCTTAAGAGGCCCTCATGCCCCATTTTGACTTCCAGTGGTACAATATTAAAATAAAACAGTATGAATTAATCTAAAACAATAAGTTGAAATTACAAGGTAAAGGCACACCATGAAATAAGCCAACAGAAAATAAAGGTCCCAGATGAAAACTGGGGAAGTGGAGGGCAGAGGTTAAGCTGAAAGACAGTAGTAATTGCGATAATAGACATCCTGGAGGAAGTACAACCCAAGTGAGCTTTGTTGTAATCCTCTTGAACTCACAGTGAAGCTGTCAGCTAGTGCTTACCTGAATCATGATGTCTACTAGAGACCCTAAACAAGGCTGGGACTCTGCTGGGCTTGGCAGGGAGCATGCATATAGTTAGGGCAGTTCCTGCCTTCAACAGATCATTTTCTAAATAGACCAATCTAAATCTAAATCAGCCCAGTTTCACTAAAAGAGAATGATATGTGGAATCCTTAAATGTGTAGGGTTCATGTCATTAACATTTTGTCGTCTTTAATCTCTGTGGTAGCTGTTTCTGTTTGATACACATCTTCTGGTAAAAGGATAAAGAAAAGTGCTGAAGATCCACGTGTTTAAATATTGTGGATCCTAGACCTTCATTGATTACAATAATAATAAAAAATTATCTTTTAGGGTCACTTGCCTCACTTTGTAAAGCATATGCATGCTTTTGTATTTCTTTCAGGATATTTTCTAATAGATCTCATTAAGTGCTTGAAGTCAATTATTGGTTGCTGTTTTGGTGCATGTTTTCTCAGTGCTTTAGTTTAGTGCTTTAAGTTTTGCATTTCAACATCTAAAATTCTTTACCAGAAATTAAACTAAAAGCTGATATTGAACAATAGCAAACAAGAGTAAAGAATCATGTTTGCCTCGCGACGTTTTTCATGGAAGGAATGTTATATTTCAGCCATAAAATGCTTTTTTTTTTTTTTTTTCTTAGCTGGCTCAGTGCTTTAGTGTCCTGTCTTTAAAATGAGGATAATTTACCACTTTTTCTTTGCTACCTATTTCGAATGTATGCTCTATGGGACAGGAATGCTCCTCCATGCTGAGCAGAAACACCAACAGCAGTGTTGAGTCCTACTGTGCAGAACCTGTTAGAATGTCACGGGATGGGGATTTCTGAGCAGAAACAAGCTGTTTGATATTCATATTCTGTTTAGAGGTTCTACATGATGGTTTGTGTGGGGATAAAGGAAGTATAAATAACAGTTGCTTGAGCATCTGTTTTAATTTCCCCTTTTTCTCTATCTTTAGGTGAGAAATTTCTTAAAATAGAGGCTGGAGGCAGTGAGAAAGGGTTGTGAAGATGAAAGGGACTGTGACAATGGGGAAAGCAATTAAAAGTTCTGTGGGCTAGGGATAAGGCTTAAAGCAGTTCAGGAACTGGGAAAGGTGAACAGGTGAGAATAGGGTTAATTTAGATTACAGGACTTTCAGCCAGGGTAGGGATTCAAGACAAACCCTTGAGGCTTACTAGGATTTCAGGAAAGGAATGTTAGCAGCTAGCCAAACTGAATATAGACAGTCTTTTAAAGAAGAATAGTCCATTAGCAAAGGAGGTGTGCAGTCAGTAATGGAACCACAAAGATTGGGTGCAGTGCAAACCATCCAGCTTTGCAGGATCTCTGTGTGATCAGTGTTAGGGTAAGAGCATGAATAAACCAATGAAAGAGCTGCATGGTGTGATGGCCCTGTCCTTTACATGGTTCTCACAGGACACCTCACAGGCCATGCATCCTTGTTGAGGGGAAACTGATAAAGTTACTGTAGGAGCTCGTTGGAGCAAGCTCTGTGCAATATGTGAGGACATGAAACTGTTAAATAGCTCATTAATAGCTTTCTTACATTGCATTGGAATTGAAAGCTGACACTCCCCAGCCTTGCCTGGATGTCACTGGATTTATCCAATATGATGTTGACTCTTGTCTTTCACTTGCCTTCCTTCTTCACTTAATGTAATCAGTAGGAAATTATTGGAAATACTGATGCCCAGGAAATAAGAATTGCTTATTTGCTTTGCTGAAACCGATAACTTCTAGTGCAGACTCAAAATAATAACATCTTGTCCAGCTATGTTAAAGAGGAACACTATGAGTTAATTTTGAAAGTTAATCCAATCACTCGCTGCTTTGATAGTTGCTTTCCAGACATTGTGACTAAGGTAGCCATATACCTGTGCTCCTCTCCTGAGTATACTGACTTTAGACCTCAAAATATAACTGATGTGCTGCAACCACCCAGCTCGTAATGTGAAGTTACTTTTCTCATCTTCTTTCTTGCTAACAAGAGAAAGATTTTTTTTTTTATAATAATTAAAGAAAAGTGGTCAATGTGGTCCTTGTTTTGTAGTTAGAAAGAGGAACGTCTTTTGAGGTTAGAAGGTACAGTATCATGCTTAAATTTAAAAGTCGTTTGCAGCAGCTTAGCTTGGGAACCAAAAAAACCCCACAAAACCCAGCTACTATTTCAGAAAACTCATGGATGCTCACAAATGTCCTCCCTGTCTGGTAATATTCAGTCTGTTTGTGGTACTATTTGCTTCTTAATTCAAGACAAAACTCAAAAAAACTAAACAAAAAGCAGTTGCCTATTTACACATGCAAAATAAAGATACCGGAGGTATGTAGGCTCATGCATAAAAATAAGCATTTTATGTAGGTTACTTGTATTTTTTAATGGGGCAGCTATACTGACCTATCTAGGAATCTGAACAGAATCAGCAAGCAAGCACTGTGTGGGAAATAGAAATCATGTACTTATACTCTCTCTCAACTGATCAAAATATCTAGGTACAAATTAACAGTAATAGATTGAAAATATTTCCTAGTTGAATTCATTGTTGTTGAATTGATCTAGAAAAGGTAAACAGACTGTTAATGAAATTTACAGATGATGCTAAATTAGTGATAGTTTCAAGCAGCACTCAGAGTGGAAGAACAATATAAATCACTCTAATGAAAGCACAACTACGGACAAAAAATTTAATAAAATGACATTTACCTAGGGAGGGGAGAAGGAAAACAAGTTATGACAAGAAAGAGGTATGGGAGGAAAACAATGTGGTACAAAGAAAGGAAGTGCTCTAATACAAAAGGGAAGTGGAATGTGAGCCAATAAAAAAAATAATTATCTATAGTAGCAAAAGTGGTAGAAATACAAGTAACGGGGCTTAGCATCTATCTTAGGATAGCAGCTAAGAATTCCTTCCTGTAATTTGAATCTCTGTGATACCAGAAGAGCTTACTGAAGGAGAGGCAAAAGCTCCATTGCTGGAGAGTCTTCAAAGTAAATGGAAGAAGGGACTAGAAGACTGCGGGGAGCAATCTTGCATTGGCAAAGGAGCATACTGTAGATGACTTAATAGGTCTTTGTCATCTCCAGCCTTGGTTGTATATTACATGAGTTGATTCATGACAGTCTGGGAAGGAGATATTTATTTGTCATACATAAAATAACCTTTAAGCACCAAATGAGAAGTTTATTACTGAAAGTCTCTGATCGCTTCTTTGAGAGAGGACGCAGAAGTGCATTCTACTTTGCTGACATCATATTTATTAGCAAAAAGGGTAGATGCTCCTTCCTTTCTGCATCCTGCCATCTTCTCACATTAATTTCTTCTGTACAGTTGTAGTAAAGACCTTGATCCTGTATGTTGAAGAGAAGACTCCGGGGAGACCTTATAGTGATCTACCAGTACCTCAAGGGGGCCTACAGGAAAGATGGGGAGAAACTCTTCAGCAGGGCCTGTTGTGACAGGATGAGGGGTAATGGTTTTAAAACAGAGGGAGATAGATTCAGATCAGACATTAGGAAAAAAATTTTTACACTTAAGGTGGTAGAATGCTGGAACAGGTTGCCCAGAGAAGTGGTGGATGCCCCATCCCTGGAAACATTCAAGGCCAGGCTGGACGGGGCTCTGAGCAACCAAATCTGGTTGGAGATGTCCCTGCTGCTTGCAGGGGGGTTGGACTAAATGACCTTTAAAGGTCCCTTCTGACTCAAACTATTCTATGATTCTAATGTCTGGTGGCTACTGAATTTGAAATCTTAGATGCAGTTTAATGCAGTCCTTGTTGATCGTAGCCAGCCAGCCTTCACATGTGACACATTACCATGCTGTATCTTGAAGATAACTCTGAGCAAGGTCCCAAAGAGAGCTACATTTTTGCCGTCTTCTGCTGTAGAAGTTCAAATGGGACGTATAGAAAAATACATTACCCTCTCTCCCCCTTTTTTCCCCTGTAGTGTATTATAGAATTTGATCAAGAGGGAAAGGACTCTCCCCAGTACTTGTACAATCATGACCAAATGAAAAGTAGAAGTCATACTAGCTGTTGTTTAAATGTCTAGGGAAGTCTCTGTATAACAGAGAAAGCAGTAGTACCATGAAGGAAAAAAATATTAGAAGTATGAATTAATTATTTAGATAGTTGTGAAGACATTCATTGCCTTCTATTTAAATTTTTAATTATTAGCCTTTTTAGTTAATAAAAAAGGTAAAAAATTCATCTGCAGAACTGTTGGACCCTATAAATATCACATAAGTTGGAGGAATGGATAATTATTGTGTTTCAATCAAGCAATAAAATTTATATAAAGTAGCTACAACATGACACCCTATACAATAATAGTAGAAAAATATTTACTGTATATTTGAAAACCAGTATGCAGAGCTTCTGAATACTTTGATTTAGTCTCTTCTACTTTGATTTAGTGTCTTCTCAATCAGAGTTTGTAAAAATAATGTCAAATTATTCATATTTGTTTTCCTCCAGAGGAATCTAGAAATTTAGTCTCTCTTTAGATTGGATGCAGAAAGAAATAATATATTTTTCCTCACCTGCAATAGAAAATAAGTGCACTATGGCTGTTAGTAAGCTTGCATAAGCGCATTATTTATACCATCGTGAATTTTCCTGATTTTTACTGTGCATGATTTACATGCATACTTGTGTTGCATAGATCTATTTGAACCAATTTGATAAGTTCTGTGGTTTCTTATGGAGCAGGATGACAGATTATACATCCCTAAAAGGTCACAACTTTTCACTTCTTTTTCTGCTTCTATTCCTGAATGAACTAAGTCATGAACAGTGCAGTAGTCCGCATACTTTGTCCAATACAGGACTTCATTCTGTGATTAGTCCTCAAAAACAATATGTGTTATGCTTAAATTTGATGTTAATATTCTTTCTCATCCTTTTCATTATACTTTTAATGGATTCTAGTAAGCACTAGAACTAGTATATTTTTATGATGAAATTTTTTTTCATAGTTGTTGCTATGAATGTTGTGTTAAGAAAGCTCTCTGTGGACATATCTTTAATCATGAGATCCTTGACTACTCAGCCTACACTTGTTTTCTTTTTGATATGAGCAGTACTCATGTAGAGAGACGGACATTGGCCATGGTTTTAAAACCATGTGTACTCATCAGCTTCAGGCTGTCTTTGGCCATGTCTCCAAAGGCTCTTCAGAACCATTGAAATGAATGAATACCACTGAAACTAACGTACACCTTCTGAATTTTTAATTTCCTGACATCTTTTAATGATGTAGGCCTGGTAACAGTCTTATATGTTGAATCTTATGGAGGGAGTAAAAGGACTTTAGCCAACTTAAAGAGGACCCAAACGGATTTTGGCCCAAGAGTGACTCCTGCTTCAGCTGAGGTCAAACCATGGACTCTCTAAAGAGAGTCAGTTTTGCTAATGAAGTCCTTACTTTCATAGGTGCTTTATACATACAAATAAAAGCACATATCTTAAAAACATATTTCACTTAGCAGAGGGAAAAGCACCTGTTACCTAAAAATATCTAAAGAAGAAAGGTGCTTGAAATATTTCTATTGAGTGGCTATAATGATCAACTATATTTAATACGTTTGTAATGCTGTACTATTAGACAGCTCTCTTTATAGGGGCATATAACCACACAGTATTCCCCACATACTAGTTTTGTCCTCTCTTTGACAAGATACTTTAAAATGTTTTTATATATTTGATATGTGTTTGTTTAGGTATTTAATATATATTTACTATTTATTTACTTTTCTTTTTTTTTTTGTGGAATTAGGCTCTCATTTGTTCCCCCTTCCTGGCACTGTGTACATTTCCTTTATACCACAATGGTCTGCGTTTACCTCCTTCAGCACCCACTGTTCTGTTAGGAGAACTAACTCTGGAGCTGAACTTGTAAGTGGCATGAATTGATGCCAAATCCTCCTGATATCTGTCTATAGAAGGATGAAGGATCGTAATTTGTCCTGGCTTCTGGGCTTTTTGTGATTGTTATTTTATACACATATAGATGTATACGTGTATAGATATAGATACGTATATAAATATGTGTGCTCTGTGCTTCCAAAGTACAGTTTAAGTTAAAAGAGAAACCTGAAGTGGTTTAATGTTTCCAGTACAATTTTATTTTATTTTACTTTTTTTTTTTTTTTTTTACACAAACCTTGAAAGGTTCTGGCCATATCTCTGCTGTGCTGGCCATTGCTGTTTTGATCCATCTTTTGGCCTTTTGCCTCATATAATAGTCTAGGCATGTGCTATGTTAACACTTTTCTAAAATATGTCCTATTTTACCTGTACTGGAGGAGTAGCAAACAACTATAAGGATCCTTCTGTGACCCGGAAATATATGAATCAGATTTTTCTGATATGAGATTGGAGACCCAAAATTATACTTATGACTTTTCCATAACCACTGGTATTTGTGGTATATAGCACTTTTTCAAAACAGCAATCATATGGTGATATAAAAACATGAATCTCATGTATAGTCAGCAAATAGTATTGTATAACAAAATGTGTGATGAGTATGAGCGTGTAACATTTCATGAGAAATCGGTCATTTTAGAAGTCTGGGGAAATACATCCGTCAACCTCACACAGCTTATGCATACTTTAAAGGCCCAGAAGTAGTGTCAGGAATTTGTGCATTAGTGTGTTGATCCATGTAAGTCCTCAGTTTAGGGCACCAGAGAAATATCTGCAAAATTGAGTACTACTTAATGTGGGCAAAGGTACTAGAATCCAGCACAGAGGAAACTGAACAATATTGTTTATTTCAATAAGAGTTCGAGTGCTCTATACAGTCTAAATGGCATTGCAACTGTGTGAGTTCCTCCAAATACCTCAAAATTAGTATGGAAATGGAGACATCTTCTGCAATTGCATTGTGTGCACCTTTATTTAAAAAAAAAAAAAAAAGTTTGCAACTTTTCTTTTCAATGTCTATATTTAAATTGTTCTGTATCAACAGAATTGCTGCTTATTCTCTGTATTTGAAAGGTATTCAGATAGTTTTAGTTGTATTTATTGTTTGAATCATCTATTTCAATTGTGCTTGCTGCTTGCTTTGTAATTTGTTGCTGCAGGTGGCTTTGACTTTGAATTGCATCAGTCTTTTTATTGGAAGATAATCTTTTTGAGCCATCTGAAGAAACATTCAGCCATTCCAACTATGCCGCCTGTATTTAAAAACAGATTCATGAGTTGCTTTGTCTGTTCTTCAGTGTAAGCCTCCTCACATTTATTTCTTTATATGGTTCCTCTTATAGTTGCTCTGGTATTTTGTATATTGCCTACACGTAATTGATCCATACAATTCTAGCTATGGTTTTAAGTTTATAATGCATTTATATTAAGAAAGCCAGAATCTCAACTGGTGCAAGTTAGTATAGCTCTCCTGAAATCAATAGTGCTCTGCTAGTTTCTAGCATTTGATGATCCGGCCATAATAATGTAATATTACTGAAGAGATAACACAGTGAAAAGGAAGCATTATCCTGATTCAGCTGGGACGGCTATTAGATTGGAGTACTGCTGAGCACATATTGTCTAATATTCACTTAATGGCTGATATCCATTTCGTGGAACCCAGTTTTTAAATGTCACTAAGCGGAGTTAATCAACTTAGTTTTCCAGTGTAGAGGGGAGAATTTTTAAAAAAACTCCAAATCTTTACCAAAATACAGTCTTTTGTTGGAATAAGATTAGTTCATAAGACTAGCACATAAAAATGAGTTTTGCCCACTTGTCTGATGAGGATCTGGCACCAAGGTTCTCTGTTTCATTAGTGCCATTGGAATTGAAAAGTTAATTGTTTTGTTTTCAAAAATCCCAAGATGCCTCTATTGCAGTTTTTAGTGTGAGTAGCCATTCTCAGGGTGTGACTCGGGGTCAAATTCAGCTGGTTTACGTTGGGAAGAAAACATGCAGTGTTTCTTGACCGCTCTGTAAAATAACACATACCGTTGTTTCCATTTCTAAATGCAAATAATGCTCTCACACATAGTGTAAATTGCAATTGCTTTAAAGAAAAGGTTTTTAGAGATAAAATGGATATGAAAGCAGAATAACAAGTTTCACGTCTGAATGTACAAAGACTCATAATATATTGGTCTAATTGTACTACATCCATATTTTTCTCTTATTCTACAGAGAAAATTAACTAAAGTGGCTCTTCTTTCAGGTAACTTCTCATAGCACTGTGATATCAAATGCAGATAATATTATTGTCTCTTCTTTGGTAGGACTTTAAATAATTTTTAATCTTCATTTCATTGTCAAGTAAATTATTAGTTGAACTCTTTTTTTTTCTTGATTCACTTCTAATTTAATGTAAGTCAAAAAGAAGACTTAATTTTCTTACTTTTATCCTCTAGCACATGCTAATTCTGAAGCAAGTGTTTTTATTTTATGATCTAGTGTCTTAACGTGACTACAATATATGCACAGTGCTATGCATATGCACTTAGGCAAATTGCTGCTGGCAGGAGCACACATAATGTCTGGGCTTGCATACGGGATACTGGATGAGAGTTTTTGGAACACCATCTGTGATTGCTCAGATACACCTTATTTTCAGCATTTATTTCATCAGTCTTTTCCTAAAGTTAGAGTAAAAATTGAAGTATTGAGTCTTTAAGTTTACTGGATGACAGTGCTCTGATTTCTGCCTCCCACACCCCTTTTTAATCTGAGAAAGATAAAACAATATGTGAAATTAAGCTTTGGGAAACAATGTGACTTTTCCTCACTGTTGAGATTGGCACTGTCCCCCGGTCAAATGTACTTTGCAAAGCTTGAAGAAGCATTTCACAAACTTTCAACTGTCTTTGTCTTAATTTTTCCTTTTGTAACTAATTTAAAAATTAAAGACATGCTTTTTTATTGCAACTCCGTCTTTTACATCAAAGGAGATTTACTCTCTATTCACTTCTTTAAGCAAAGCATACTTGGCTGAATGAGCAACTTGCAGTGTTTTCATGGAGCAGAGTTACAGTTCACCCATATTTCCACTTACTATGTGGAGAAATAAGCTGGATTAGCCTTCTGTCTCAGCTAACTTCTTTTTCTAATTCTTGCTTGCTCAGCTCCCATATAGGGAGAACAGCCACAAATTCACCCTTGTTACTGCTCACCTGATCAGAATGCTGAATAGCAACGGAACATCTACTTCCCCTTGACTTTCCCTGGCCAGCAATGTGAGCCCAGCTGCAGTCAGTTTCTGGGTAGTGTTTTGTGCCCAACTTCTTTCAGCAGACTTACAGACTGTAGCACAGTTAAGACCAAAGGTCAAAACTTCCTCTGTGTGCTTTCTTTACCTGTTAAGGTCATTGTCTGCTTTCATGTAACAAAAAGATGGTAAGTTAAGCTGGTAGCTTAACTTTTGTTCATGATCCTTGATATTTATTTCCATATGCAGCATACTTTTCCAGAGAGTTACAGTAATAATAATGAAGCTTGAACGGACATATGGATGAAAGCACAGTGGAATAGGCAAGAAAACTCGACTGAATGCTTTATTGGCCCCCGACATTCACTTTTAATTCATCTGCATAGAGTAGGCTGATGCATATGACCATGAAATTTCACCTTCTACTGACTGTTTTGGACATAAAGTTTTCTAGTTGCTGGACTTAAATGTGTCACAAGTATTCAGATGCATTTTTTTAATGTGTCTCAAAAATAGTTAAACATAAGTCAGTTAGTCACACAATCGAAGAACAAACCCATACAAACTTATTTATAGTATAAGTACTATTTGTTAATGTGTACTATCTCTATAAAAAGAGGTTGATTTTCTTTTCCAGCACCCTAGGTAGGAGAATGGTAACTACAAAAGAGGCTTCACACTTGATAATACTTATAAACAATTGTGTATAACAACTGGTGTTATAGCATATCAAACCAAGATGGAGTGATCCCCTTTCCCTTGGTTTGATATATTTTCAGCTTCTTTAAAGGCTCTTGAGATCAGGACCCCTACAGAGTCTTTGAAGCTTATGTTTTTCTTTCACTAGCAAGTGAAGCCTTGGCTTTTAATGGCAGCTCAGCAAATACCTCATCAATATTTAAAGTGTCAAGTGTACCTCTGTTAGAGGTACCAATCACAGATCAAAGATACTAGCACTGAGGGTGCAGCATTTCCTTCAAAGGTCTTCACAGTTGAGCTTTTTCTTTTGTTGGAAAAGAACTTCCCTTTTTAACATTCGTTGCTTGTACGAGTCTTAAATGTGTTGTCTGACAACGGTGGGGAATTAAATATTTTGTTACCATAGCCAGTGAGGATAGTGCAGTAGTTTTAAACAGTCGTTCATGCTTGTTTAAGAAAGGAGAATGCTTGGAAAAGCCTTTTACTATCTGTTTCCACCTCACCTTTCTTCAGTTGACCAAAGTCTATTACATTTAGTGTTAGCAATGACATACTTTTTGAGCAGGTCAAGAATTCAAGATGGATGAAAGTTTAGCGGCAAGTACAAAGAAGTTGTAGCAGGATGGTTCTTTTTTGGCCTTTTCTCTTTCAGTGAGGATTTAAGATGGTTTTTTTTGCTAATTTTTTATATCCTCTGTTCCCTTCCTTCTGGTCATTATGTAAGGCTTATGAATACGGCTATGAAATTGAATACCTTTATTACTTGTCCAGCTTGTACAATGTTTTTTTTTTTTAACATCTGTTAAAACAATTACAACAACAATTACAGTAACAAGAATTCAGAGTATTTTGTACTTGTGGTTTATCTATTCCCATGCTGTAATTTTGGTTGGCTGATAACCATAGGCACCGCCTATTGTCAAGGTGTTAAACAGAGTTTGAATGGTGAATGGCTGAAGTGATGGCTCTTTAAGAAAAGAAGGAAATTTGGATTAGGCATGTTTTGTGATTATGTGAAAAATAGAAAATTAGAATCAAGAAGCTTATCAGATGACTCTGGTAAAACGTAGAATATTTTGATTCCATGAGCTGCCATCTGATTGTCTTCAGAGTGCGCTGGGAGTAACAGGCCTAAAATGTGTCACTAGAGAGTGACCCTGAAGGCTGATGTTTACTGAATAACATTTACTTCCTTGTAAAAAACAGAAATTTGTGTTCCTCAGTCAGTTTATAAACTTCCCAGTTGTGTACCTCAGAGTACACTGCAGCATTACAGTGGCGTAGATGTCAATTTATACTTTTCAAAGCTGCTTGCAGAACAAAGAGTCTAATACTGCTGCTGTACAGTGGGAAAAGGGCAGCTACTGTCCTACCATGCACAAGGTTGTTAATTTGTCGGTCCTCACTAATGAATGTGTCATGATCCAGATTTTAGTATATTTGGATATTTAGGTGTTTTCTACTGAATAGCTTACAAGTCATGTAGATTTCAGATGGCAAGAGGTATCACCATCTAACAAATTTTCTTTGAAAAAAACCTGTGAACATTAGGGTAGTAAAGTGTTTTCAAATTCATGTTCCTCTTGCCTATGGGTCCTAAATCTGCAACAATCCTTATTCACATCTGTCTGTCCTTCTGCTACACTGATGAGGCTTGCATCAGTTTGTGTTCTGGGTGGCTGTGCTTAAACTACTGCCTCTCCTTTGTCTTTAGAGACATTCTATCTGGGACCCTTGTTTCAGTCAAGAGCAAGATTTTGCTCTTGACTAGCAGTACCATATACAAAACTGCAACAGTTTGAAACCAAACTTTCAGAGTGATATTGGCTAACATTTAGTTCTTCTGTCCCTTTTCCTTGTGCTGGACATGTTCTCTGACTTTGTTTAATGAATGTGGCAAGGCTATTAATAAAACCAGCTGTGGAAATGCTGGCCCAGTGCTGTGAGCTGCACACCATTTATATCCTGTCAAGACCCTTGAATTGGCTTCATGCCCAGGAATACCAAGGAGCGTTCCTGTTCACGGCTGCACCTTGCAGTTGGAAGAGGATTATATGTAAGGCGACAGCACAGCATAAATGTTCTGCAAATTCATTTTCATTGTGAATAAACCCTATGTCTTAGAGAAAAGTGTCTGGCTGTGATTTGACTAGTTCTAGCAATGGACAATCCACCACTGCTGGTGGAAGGCTGCTGCCCTATTTCCTTTTACCTGGCAGTTGAAATCTGCACTTTATTTTCAATTAGAATTTGCTTCTCAGCTTCCAGTTATGGATTGTGTTATACCTCTGCTCAATGGAAGTAGGCAGAGGTATCCTATGATTATTAGTTCCTAGATTTATTAGTCTATGTTTGACCATGTTGAAATTAATATAATTACTTTGTGCCCCATTCACTACAGTGATCTGCTCTGTATCAATGAACTATTCTCTTCATTATTAATCTGTGCCAAAATCCTCTTTGCATGTCAAATTTATAGGTAAGAATTCTGTATTTTCCTACAGGGAACTGATAGAAATGCTAAATAATAATGCCATAAGATTTTGGTCTCTGTAGGAGCTCAGTCGGAGCACACACACAATGAGGATTCTTCACTTACAATTGTATTTTGAGATCTATCAATTAATAAATCCTGAATCTTCCATTGAACTTTTCTAAATCTTTATTAAGTGACACACAGGCAGCTCTAGCATTACTCGTGCCTCTGACTGAGTTCATATCCACTCACTTGTTTAGGTCATACTACTTAACTTTTAAAGATAAAAGTGTAATATTAGTTTTCATAATTTTCTCTGGGAAGTTCGCTGAATTTTATGAGCTACCAACAACAGAATAAACTTTTCTCCAGCTCATGGATCACATGTTTCTGTCTGTGCTGATCTAAAAAAAAGTCTTAGTGTGGTAGCTACTGAGTATTACTTCCTTAAATCACTTTTGGATGGTAGTAGATTTTCTTGACAGTATCGACTAGTATTGGAATTGTCCCCATTTCAGAATGAAACTAGTTTCTGAGCCTTTCCACATTGCTTGGAGCCATTTCCACAATGCATGACCATTCTAGTATATTAATCTATTACTGCACTAATACTACTGTTAGAATGCATTTTGTTGCTAATGTACTTTGAAAAATCCTTATTGTCCTTAATTGTGTTGGCCATTGATTCCTCATTGACGTTAGCCTCGAGCATTCTAGCAAACTTCTGGCTCTTAATTTATATTAATTGCTATGAGTGTTCCCTTTTTTGCTTTCATTATGTGTTTTTACATGTGCTTTTACTTTCCCTGTAAGTATTTTTCCTCTAAGGGTGACTAATTTTTCCTTGATTGTGTATTTTGTGGCATTTAAAACAATATTCTCTACTCTCAGCAGTTGTCATAGATCCGATTTCACAGATTTTAAAAGTTGTTTCAATCACACTATCATTTGAATTTCAGTATCAAGATAATTTTCACTTACAGCATTCAACTCTTAGTCAGTGTTACAGTATGTATTGTTGTATAACAATAGAGCAGTCTGTACATAATTTTCATAAAGGCCTATAGATGCTACGATCAGTATTTTGAAATTACTGTATTTTGTCAGATGTGGATGAGTAGCAGTCTTCTGAAAAGAGTTATTCTTTCAAGTGGTTTGAACTTCAATTTTTCAGCTTTCATACTCAAATATGTAAATGGTTCTTTTGGCTAAATGCTGAACGAAATTTGCATTTTAAACCTTCCTGATAGAGACAAATTTAAATTCTTTGAAGAATTAGGCTGTCACAAAGAGAGACTAGCATATGTTTTAGTAAAAATAAAAAAAATTATATTTCTATCTCCTTCTCCTGCTCTTCTAAAAATGTGATCCAGTGGGCTTTTTTTTAATGAAAAAAATAGATACTTGGGCTCGCACTCCCTGCTAAGACACCTCAGACCCTTAAGACTTCAGAGTTACATCTTAACTCTGATGGATGGTTGGATAAATCCAGCAGTGACACCACACTGTACAGCTGCAGTACATGACACTACAATAAAAAGTAATAGAAGATAAGAAAAAAGATTATGGTATTCACTGTAAGCAGCATAACTATATTGCAGTCTTGAGGAGACACCTGTGTGTGTCTCTGGGGTGTATGTATTCGTGCTGAGCTCTGTGATACTGCAGCAAAACTGATAGTTTCAATGACTGTATAATTAACTACAACAAGTAATTTAGTATTACTACTTGAGTTTTGTAAAAGCAACACATGCCATGATTTGATACAAATGTGCTGAAGATTTTAATCTTTTAGCTATAAGAATTGACATGTTCTAATCAGTGACTATGGTGGAAACAGCCTGTGTTTTTGCCTTCTGTTGAACTTTTGTGTCATCTTCCTGCGGTCAAAGACGCTAAATAAAGCATGTCCATCATCATGGAACAAAAAGTAAATGCATCCTTTAGTAGAAGGAGAAGTCAGTATGTGCAGCTTTCAGAAGGAAGATAGCTTTTAATCAAGAGCCATTAAGAATTCTGCCACAAAGATGTTGCACCTATTTATAGAAACGGTTCCTTTTATTAAAGGTGAACTTGACTAAAACTAACTTCTACCCTGGTAAGAACAGGCCAGTTTGCCAAAGGTAGTGACAAAGACAGATTCAGCTGTTTCTCACAACAGTTGTGGCTCCAGGAGTGAATTTGCATCAGTATACAAATATTTAAGATAATCTTACAGAAGGTTAGATTAGATGTTAAGCATGAATGGGGTCCTTTGCAGTGTCTCTGTGAAACTGATTGTCTGACAGAGAGTATGTGATTGAAATAGAGTTGAGTGTATAGAATGGGAATTTTATGTAAGTATTATGAGTAGAAAGTTTTGGTAAAAAATTTTTTAATACTTTGTGGCTGACATAGAAGCCACAAGAGCATGTAAATGTAAAAATCCTGTGTGATTTTAGAAGTGAGATAAGCGAAGAAAATTATTTTCATTCTGGGGCATTATTTTAGGCAAGATACTGAATGACGAACAACATGCAAATCCAAAACCTTGATTAATATAATTGGAATATTTTGTTTTCCTTTAGAACTGTCTTTTTTTTCATATTAAAACTTTTTACACATAATTAATTTTTAATTTAAAGATATTTACTTTTAAACACACAGTTTTTCTGAACTGAAAAAACCCCCAACTTTTCATTGTAAATATGTTGAAATGGGGCAGCTTGTCCAAAAAATGTTTATAGTAGTAAATTTCTTAAAACCAACTGTATATACTGTCAGCTTTGATTAATTGATATTCTATGATGGGAAACCCCCAGCATTTAATTAGAAAATTCCAAGACAACTCAGTTGTAAAGTTTTTTGAATAACGGGGTTCTCACCAAAGACTTATTTGCCAGTGATTTATTCACCAAACTTGATTTTTTGTACGCCATTTTAATGCTTTTACCTTCTGTGGACTTTCACAGAGTGAAGTCAGAGATGCTACTGTAGTACTAAACTTGAGCTGTTTTTTTCTGAGTAATACAGTGTCCTTAGTTCCTGGTTCCTTTTGTTCTTCACTCTACATATCAAATATCCATAAGCAGAACACTTTATTAACACCAAGGTCACTGCCTAATTTAACTTATAAAAGGATAAAATAGAACTATTGAGAAATCTTGGCAATGATGTCTTCTTACTATCGATCTGTAGAAAGACATATTTTTCTCAGAAAACTAAAAACCTGTTTCTCGATCTACCATTTTGCTTTGATATTTACGAAAAAAAAAGAATGTTTGTTCACAATGAAGCACTACAGATTTTTTTTTAATTAAGATGAAGTAAGGAACATACAAATCTGAGAACAGGTATTAAGGAAGGTACATTTGAGCAAGGGAAGTCTTCTCCCTTCCTTGAAAGCTATTAATAATATTAGTTCTATGTTATTTCTATACTAGAGTAAAGTTGCATTACTTTAATAACCAGTAACTCAGCAGGAGGTCCTAATAGGTAGATGTCTCTTGAAGCTGACCTTAAACTGCAGTGGCAGAAGACCACTGATGGCCTGTGGACTGTAATTAGAGTACCATAAAGCTAGAAGATAAAGGCTGGCAGAATGTATTACCAGTAAAATGCTAACTTGTAAGTAGTAAGTTTGGATTCTAGAGAAGTGTCACTCATTCAGGAGCAAGTGAAATGTTATGTTAAAGAATAAATTTACATATAGAATCCCTAAAGCTTAAGGAGTGGTGAAGGTTAGCCTGATGATAGAAAAAACAAGTGCATTCAAATCTGCAGAGCTTTTAAAATGCCTTATCCCCCCCGCTTTTTTCCATTCACCCTTTCCCCAGTATGCCTTTAGAGAAAAATATAAGAGAATTCAAACATGGGAAACTAATATAAAAAAACCTTTCATGCAAAGAAACAGTGCATCTGTCTTTACATTGTTTTTGTTCATAGCTGGCTAGTTTTACGTTTTCTGATCAGCAACTGACACTGCGACCAGTAAACCAGTTACTTCTAAGAGCAGCAGTGGTCTATATGGAGGTCCTGCATTATTGATTTTCTGCTTGTACATTCTAGTTGCTCTGTCAATCAGTGGGCCAAAATGCAAGATGACAGTCAACAAGCAAAAGGACTGAGCTCCCACAGATACAACAAAATAATTCAGAAGCTTCAGATGCATGCATAAAACACCAAAATCCTTAAGAAGCAAATCTGGTAACCTTTCTAAAAGAACAACACAAACTTAGTTCTTCTTAGCCTGTCTTTTGTTACCATTCATTGCTGGTTACAAGATGCATATGAAAATCTGCGAAACCCTGTATGGAAAGCATATGAGGTGAACAAAAAAACTTGAGAAGTATTTGGAAATAAGTTCTCTAGGAGTGAGATGTTGGGGTACATTGTCAAAATTAAGTTCTATACAAAGCAGTTACGTGGCTGAATTTTTCCCTCACATCTCCCTTCACCACTAACTTTCCTTCCAGTGGATCATTACCTGAGTTAGCCTACTATGAGGTATTTCTTCTTCTGTTGCATCATTTCGTCCTGCCACAGGTAAGAAGATACACTAGTAAGGGTATCTGCTGGCTATGGATTACATTAATGCAGACCAAAATTAATTCCTAATGTTACAAAACGAAATTAAAAAAAACGGCGACTATTATTAATTAGGTTACTGAGAACCTGTGACGTAAAAGTTAAATCTCTCGTTACATTGATAACAGTTGAACTGTACTATCTGATCATCTTGCTACACTGCACAATTTAGTATAGAGATACCCAAGTTAATTTTAAACAAGCCAGGCTGGATAGCAGAAGCGGTCTGTCTGTGACAGCACTCAGTTCAGCATAGTCTAATTGATTTTTCTAAGAAACAGAATACATTAGCTTATATGGAACTTACACTGTCATGTTTAGAGTGCTTTTGATGCCCAGGCCAATTCCCATAGATATCTGATACTGGGTCAGGTGTCCTTCTGTTACACTGAAGTGTATTGTGTGTGCAGCCCTGTTGGTTAATCTCGTTCCTGAAGGGTTAGAATATAGACGAGGATTGCTCAGAGAAAATTGAGATGAAATAGTAGTGATGTTAGGAATTTGGTAGCTTCTACTCTTTTCTCTTAGACAGTAAGTAATCCTGTGCTTGGTTAAAAGCTGCTTGTGGAGCATATGGAGTTTCCCTTTGATATTTGTTAATGACAATCCCCACTTGATGTGCTTAAGGGCACTGTTCAACAAAATCCCAATTCATTTTTAAAAATTTGTTAAAAACAGCAGGGAATCTTCACTCTGAGGGACTTGAGCTGGCTGTTGGTACAGAGGAGCTGCCCTAAGGGTAGGAATGACAGTTACTATCACATAACTTTATGACCAGTAGTAATATTTATACTTTGTATGATAAATGCAGAGGCAATCAAGTAACTTGCTTTGGACTGTGTGCTGATCACTCCAGTGACTAAGAGAAAATCTTTTCCCCCGGTGTAAATACTGATTCTTTGGGGTCTCTTCCTCCTTTCAGGCAGTCAGCTCTCTTGTTCAGGCTAGTGGGGTCTAGGATACATGGAATAATGACAGATTCCAGAGAGTACTAGCGCTGGAAAATAAATCCTAAGAGGCTTCATGTGAATCAAGGCTCCTTCTGGCATGCCTGTCACTGGTTTGGCCTGATACCTACAGAGCCATTCAGAAACTTATTCAAAAAGGCTTTTTAACTGGACCTTAGTGGAACCTGAGCTGAATCAGGGTATTCGGGCTGGCAATTGCCCCTGAACAAAGACAACTGCAGGCTTCTGGGCAGCTCTACTTGTGTCATGTTGAGTTGACGCTATTTAACTGCAACTCAGTTCTGGTTCCAGTTCTGGTTCTTCATGCTACTGCTGACTCAGTTCAATTTAGATAGACACTGTAATTTCTGGACAAATTTGGTGGCAAGAAGACAATGGTTGAGATATATATAAAAAACAGTGTTTGCAGTCTGATATAGATATATACACGGAGTGTCTGTGTCACTCTAAGCAGAGATTTTAAGATTTTTTTTTAGATAGATTCCCTACATCCACAACATCAGAATATCTATTAATTAGCAGGGATTTTCAATGATGGATTGCAACTCCTGTACGAAACAGAGAGACTCTAACAGAAACAGAATTCTAATATCAACCTCACCTTCCCTTTTTGTTTGCAACTATTTTTCCCTACTTATTTAAAATTTGTAGAAAGAACTAAACCATACCTGGAGTACCTGAAGTTTAGGAGGCTAAGAGTGTTTCAGTTTAGTCCATTGCTGAAGAGAGAATGTAAAGTACAGGTTTGTGGTTCAAACTGCTGAAACTATGTATGTTTTTTCTTAATTTGTTTCTTTTCTTCTAGTGATAGTAGAATTTTCTGTTATGTTGTTGAACCAGAACTCATTGTTAAGGTTGGAATAGTTTGCCAAGAGTATGATAAATATTTTGTTTGGTTAGAATAATTTTAATGTTAGAAACATAGAAACTGAATCTCAGTTCTTTCATTGCCATCACTTTGAGTTTCCAGATAAATAAGATGAGCACGTTTGCAGCTGGAGAATCACAGTTAAATCTAGTATGAGATAAATGTTGGTTTTCAGTAACTTCTCCATGGTCACAGAAGGTGCAACATAGTTTGTGGACTTTTACTGTTACATACACTATTGCTTCTAAATCTCTTACAGTAAAGCTTAGCATCTGTTTTGTGATTTGATGAATGGCTTTGATCTGCTATTTTAATTGCTTCCTAGTAAGACACTAATGACCTTTTTTGTTCCAATAAACACTGTTTTGCTTAGTTGTAAATTAAATTTAACTAAACACTTGGAGCTTTATTACATGTTTCTCTTTGATGACTCGTCAGGCAATGTGTTAACTCCATATGCAAAGACTCCTGGAAGCATCATATCTCTGGCTGCATTAAGGGGAAAAATTCTGATAATATTCTAAATAAATAATATAAAATATGGATAGTCTTCACTTTTACATAATTACCAGGTGCATAACTGGGATCCAGTTACTGAATAAAGCAGATATATCTGTATTCTATCATTTATAAATTCCTTTAAAAATGGACAATGTGAAGATTTCTTATAAACTTAAATAAGAGTTTAGGGAAGAGCAAATCCAAAAACTTCCACATTATCTTTGTCTGACTAGATCCCAAGTAGCAAATAGACTGAAGCTTTTTTACTGTGTTGACTTTGTTTCATGGTAAAATAAGAAAAAAATTGGTATGAAGCAAAAGGAAGAGGGCATGCCCAAATGAATAAAGAAATGTACAAAACAGATTCTGAACAGCTGAACTTTTGAATACCATTAATTGTGATTTGTAGAGTGATTGTGTACTCAGTTCTGTCATGGAAGAGAGATTCTTAAAACATTTTGCATACTGACCTAAGAAGCATTTAATGAAAGCCAGTTCTGTGTTGTCAGCTCATAATACTACCGTTTTGCTCAAAGCTGCTGTGAAATCATTAAGGATCCTTTGGGGATGAAGATGCACAGATTTTACTGTTTACAATGTGTTTTGTTCCATCTCATATTAATAATCCACCCAGATGTCCAGTGTAGGGTGCTGTTTGATGGGAAGTTCAAGCAGATCCAAGTCTGGACTGCATGTACTGGCTTTATCACTCGCTGTACATTTCTGCCTCTCCTCTAGTGCCATTCTGTTTGTGGCCATGCCTGGGACTGGGAAATGATCCAACTAAAAACTATCCCAGCAAACAAGAGATGCTCAGTTCTAGGAACTCATTGCATAGCCTGATAGGCACAGTCATAGGATTATCTGTCTGGCAGTGGTCCACAATTAGATCAATTTAAATTGATCATCAAACCACACCCTTAGAGCCTGAAAGGCCCAAAGTAATGTGAGCTACTCAGGGAGAGGGTCTGCTGTTTGAGATTTCATGCTGATAATAGGTCTCTTGAAAGAGCGCATTAACAGAGTTTGTTGCCCTTGAGGTACAGGTGCTGACTGCAGTTTTGCTCAAAGAAGATTAATCAGAGGTTCAGAACGCATTAGCGGCAGCTAAGAGGTGCAGTTCATCCAAGAACAGTTTTGGAGCTTTGTCTTTGGCCTATCAGGTTCTTGTAAAGTGAAACAGGATCCCTACTAATGTGTCTGGGAGGGTAAAAGACTACTTTGCCTACAGAGAAAAATGGAGAAAGCTGCAAGGCTATAAAAGGTGCTATGTTAGCAGGCATGAGGATATCCTGTGGTTTTGTTGGTGATAATGGGGAAAAGAGATCTTGAGCAGTAACTTTAGCATTCACCCCGCTGCAGCTGCTTTTCACAGTAAATCTTGTGTGAAACTGCCCAGTTTTGCCATTTTCATTAGTTTCAAGGAGAGGAGACTTTCAATAGATTAACTGCTATCGCAGTGTTTCTCTGACAGGACTGGCTGTATTGTAGCTTGCTTGTTTTAAAATTGTCATCTTATTTGTTATAACTTCTGGTACCAGTTTGATGCCACTCTTGAATCTTTGACTATTCATATACCTTCTTGCTTCCCCAAAGTGAGAGGAACTCATTTTATTGAAGAAAAAAATGGTTAACATTTCTTCTTGCAAAATGAGTCATGTTTATCCTTCTGTTAGTCTCTTGATGCGGAGTATGTACTATCATTCCTAATGTCTGTCTGTGATAGCTTCTAAAATACTCATAGAGAACTATGAAAAATGCCAGTCCTAACTCAGCTGAATTCTCATGTCTTATTCAGCTGTGTTAAACAAACTAAACTATGTATCTCTGTAGTAACTCAAAGAACTGCCTTTTCCTCTGGGCTGCTTATTTTGGGCTTTATAAGAGGAGTTTTCCTGTGGACTGAAAGATGAGTGGCCTGGTTTTCTCTGGGACTTACAGATCCATGATTTCAGTGACTTCTCTAACATACTTAATTAGGAACCTCAGGAAGTCATTTGCAGAGCAAATTTCTGAATCAGCATTCTCCAGAGAACTCCAGTGTTTCTTTTGCCAAGGAGGAAAAATAGGTTAATGCTCCAGTGTTGCAGAAGGCACAGTGTGAGCTGTTGCCTGAGAAGGAGGTGCTGAGAATTCAGGAGCGGGCTGGCTGGGAAATGGAGACAATTCTAATGTTGCTTCAGGGAGAAAGTAAGAGCTAAGTACAAATCTGTACAAGATGAAATTGAGAAAACATTCAGGTCCAAGCAACAGCAAGGAGAAAACATGCACGTTATAGACATTCTGACATTTAGGGGAAGGAATTTTTTTTTTTTAAAGCGAAAAAAGGCAGAGTTAAAGAAAAACATGGCTAAATATTTCAGCTGTAATTATCTGTTTCAAGATCTCTCCCAACTTGTAATGATGAGCAGGAAGAGTAAAGGCTTGAAGCACAGTAGAGATCTATTGATATTATTGCAGTTTATTATTACATGGTTGGTAAAGTTCAAAGAGCAAGTTACTTGGTGACACTATGAATCCATTTTAACTAAAAAGAAATTTTATCATCTCTCTTTTTGCTATTTTTCAGATTTACTATCCCTTTGCCTATTGTTACCTCCATTGCCATTTAATTATAGTTGACACAATGAATTCTTTTTTTTTTTTTAATATTTTGGCTGTAACTGGTCTGTATATTTTATGTTGATGGCAAATGTGAAAAATTTCTGCAGTGGTTTTTCTTCCACCTTACTGTTCATTTTGAGATTTCTGTGTTTTTAATTTATTTATTCATTTGTTGTTTCTGTTCTAGCCATAGATTGCATTCAGGCTTACCTTCTGATGTCTCTTGCCTCAGTCATGCTCAATCTTCTTGCCTGATTTTGGATTATTCCCTGTCATAAAGTAGGTACAGCCTGCTCTCCTGCATTCATTAAGTAAAACCCCTTCTATCTTTCCAATTATCCTGCTGTTTCTCTCTTATGTTACACATCCGAATTCACTGAGCATGATGTTCACAGCTAGTGCCACAAGCTCCTGCCTGGTAACCCAACCTCGATCCATCCTGGGTCACCTGCAGCTTGGCGGCCAGTCCTTTTGCTTGACTGAAATTTCTTCTGCTAAAATCTTAATTGAGTTTTCCTAGTGGTATCTTGGGGTTTTTGCTCTCACCTTGGTCTTATAGCTGTTTATGATATTTAGAGTAATTAATTTTAAAATCTTGTATTTGGTTTGCTTTCAGTCTTCCTGACCACTCCTTCAGTGTAACTGTAGGTGGATAGTCACTTTTCCCTCAATCTGTGGGATTTTCATCCGTTGAAAGTTTTTGACAATTGAAGTTTTGCACTGAATGTGCGACGGGAACAGTCTTAGGATCTTCTGTGATGTGCAGTATGGAGTTACTCACTAAATACTACCCTGAGACACCTTTATTTCCTTTTCTTCCAGATCTTGTGGATCTGATCTCTCATCTGGACATCAGTGACTTGTAGATTTAATAGCCTGTTGCTAGTGCATGCCCTGCCAACCCAGCATTTTGGCTTGTTCCACTGACACTCCTACAGTGTCACGTGTGGTGCTGGTTTCCTGAAACATTATGTGATAGTCAAAATAGGAGGTACATCCTTGGTGTGGGAGAAGCAGAATGGGAGCCTAGTTAGAGCACATGAGGACTCCTGCAATGCAAAAGTGAAATAGTTACCACAAAATAGGAGTGGAGTATAGCCAGATGTGTCTGACTTGTGACTAGCTCTGGTGCCTCATTATTTCAAGTAGCTTTTGTCTCGCCTCTGCTTTTGTGTTCAGAGGGAAGTGCCTGCGCAGTAGGCAGCTGGCCACGCAGCAGCTGAGGTAAATCCCATTCCTCTTCCCATGGAAGAGCTTTTCTAAGGAGGTACACAGCTAGACAGAGCTCCCTGAGGCTGCTGGTACTGCTCCAAGGACAGTTCTTCCTCAGCTTTTCCTAACTTTTTCTTTTCTGATCAGGGAGCCTCAAATTCTAAGCAAATGTAGATCTTTCTCTCATTTTTATGTAGAGAGAAGGATTCATAATCATGCTAATTGATACTGACTTCTGCTTGTGCCAACTGCTGCTGGGCTGGTGCGTTGGTTGTGGGCAGAAGCCAGGCCGGTCCTCTCATAGCGGGCAGGCACCTGCCCACCTACCCCAGCGCTGGGGTGTCACTGAGCCACCTGAGGGACACAGGCCAGGAGCAGTGGGGCTCCCCAGGGTGGTAGGGCAGGGCCTGGCAGCCAGGACCAGTCCCACTGCCCCAGCCAGATGGAGCAGGGCAGGCCAGGGGCAGCCCAAAGTCCATCAGGTGAGTTCATGGTGATGAGGGGGGTCTGAGGGCAAGCTCGGAAGCCATTCTGCAGGCCAGGGTCAGTGCTGCGCCTCAGCCAGGTAACCAGGGTCAGGCAGAGCCCCACAATCATGGGGCAGGTCCATGGTGAAGGGGCAGGTCCAAAGTCAAAGTGGTACCCCTGCCTGTGGGTGGGGATCGACCGGGTGCGTGGACAGGCAGGGGCATCACTGCAACTGAAGGCCCCAGGCTGGGCTGAAATGAGGGCCCAGATCCATGGGCAGGGTTCTTGGAGGGGAAGCCTGGTGCGAGTGGCCAGGGCCATTTGGGCCTGTGAGTGCCTTGGGGCCCTGAACGCAAAGGGCAACTGGACAAAGAAGCCCAGTGGCTGTTGGTCCTGAAATCAGGACAGTTTGGGTGGCACTGTTCAGGTGGGCTGGAGGAAGAACAGCACGAAAGTAGAGCAAACAGATTAATTTGCTCCTCTCTGCTTATTATTAAACAGATGGGGAACATGCAGGCTAATAAAATTAATGAATGCGATGAGGAGCTGGCACATATGGATGCATAGAAAGGAATGGTTCGGGGAATTTTTTCCAGTCCTTGAAAAAAATTCATCATGTCTTTGTTTAGAAAATCAGACTCTGTGCCCCTTGTTCCCACCTTTAATACCTTAGCCTTAATTATGTGATGTAACAAGTACTACTTTCTGTCCTGCTACAAATTACATGAATTTCTTTTCTAAGCCCACATATTTACTTAACATTTGAGGAACAGGAAAAGGAAATGCCTTTGATCACATATTGCACAAATGACAAAAGGATTAAAAAAAACCCTCCGGCTTAAAACTTCTTAATGAACATTCATGTTTTAAAGTTTTACTTGTAATTTGTCAGCTTTTGCTATGAATATATTTAGCTATATTGTAAATAAAGTAAGGTGAAGTTTTTCCTAAGTACTGGGCTCAATGGTTTTTATCATTTTGTTTTTCTCTTGTCTCTATGTTACTATAGAGGATTGCAGCAAATGTCACCCTCCTCCCATCTTTTTTCTCAAATCCTAAGCAAAGAACACAGAACCCAAGGTCACTGCTGCTTTGACTTCTCAAAAGCTGTATTTTATTGTATTTTATTTGTATGTTATTTTTTAATGCCAATAAGGTGGTTTCTTCTGTTTCTTGATTAAAAGTTCTTTGATCATTTTCCTTTTGTGAGGGAGGAAAATTTCCTTTCTCATCACTCTCGATGCATTTATTTCTGACATGCATGTTACATTACCTGAAAAAGAGAATTCTTTGCTAAATTGCTGTAGTACAGAAGGGCATTAAAAAAGTATTTAAAGTAAGAGTGGTGGAAATTTGTAGCTGTTGAAATGTTTCCACTGAAAACTTTTGGTTTTGTTATGGTACTGTGTAGATACCTTAATAGGTGCCTTTCTGATCATTGGGCCATTTGAAGAAGTAGTGGAGCCTATTTACAAGAGTTGAAAGTGGGTAGTTGAATGCCAATATATTTCTCAGATGCCTTCGTGCTATTCTTCTTAATAGAAGGTCTCTAAATAGATGGAAGTGTAGGCTGACATACCCCACAAATCATGCTCTAGACATGAGATAAATCATGGTAAACTAGCATCAAAATGAACACTGCATTCCCTATATTTTTCATGTGCTATTTTTGTCCTGAATTCAAGGAAATAGTTACCTGAAACACACAAAATAGTGTTTACTCTCAGTATCAACCCTACTGACTTCAATGCAATTAGCTATGTGAATTTCTCTTGCAGGATAAGGGGAAATCTCACAAGAACAGACCTGAATCAAGTGGTTTTCAGTATTGTACAGTGTAAGAAAAATCCTGGCATTGTCCTTCTGGATCACTACATGTTGAATATCACTTTTTCTTGAATTACCCTCAGGTTAATTGCTCAATTGTGAAATCAGCTGTACTGTAATGACCCAGTGCTAAGGCCTCACTTGATTTTAAAGGAAAGGATAACTGAGCTTTCATGCCTTTTCACATCTGCAGTGCTCTGATGACCAGAGCACTAGTGAGAACAGTGAGGTCATGAGCATTCTAGAAGGGCCAAGAAAATGAGAAATCTATGTTCCAGAATTATAGATTTTGATTGTTGTTGTTGTTAAATATAAAAAATTAAAGACAGGGATCTGGAATACAGGGTTACAGAGGAATAATGTTAACTATGTTTAAAGACAGTGTTGATCAGTTTTCAAATGAAATCCTCATTTCTTGGTTTGGATCTTATTACACCATGGTTATTACTTTGACATGGTACTGATTCCTCAAGAAGAACAAAAGAACTACAGAAACCACCAAAAATCTGTTTTTGTTTGTCTTCCTTAGCCAAACTCTCTGACTCTCCAAAAAGACAGCTGAACTGATTTTTCTCTAATTAAAATATAAATCCCTTTTGGAACAAGCTTGTTTGCTACATTTTTGCCAAGATGACATTTTTATAATGGAGTTTTAATTGTAACCTCTGAAAACAGGACAGTATAATAAGGTTGTTGCCAGTACTCTCACGACAGAGTAGCCAGAGTGATACTGTGATAGATGCTGTATGATTTAATCTGCTCTCTCCTCTCCTTGTTTCCTCCCAAGTCTGGCAGGCCAAACAGAAATAGTCCTTCATTGCATTTTGCTTTTGGGCTGACTATATTAAGAAAACTGCCTTATGCAAAGCCTTGAGACTTTGCAGACCTATTGGACTATGGCATGGAATATTGCTTGAAAAAAAAATGGGTTTACTGTGTCTGGATACTAAGCTAATCAATCCAGTATGGCTGCTTCATATGGTTAAGCCCATTACAACTTTGACCTCTTTCATCTTTGTTGAGGATATAGGGTGTCATTAATGTTAGCAGCTGCATTGTTTTCTCCTAATATCAACAACAGAGAAAAAAAACAACCCATGGTTCTCTTGTTTTCAACTTAGATAGCTCTAGTATTGCCAAACAAATGTGAAACAGGCTTTTACAATAATAGCATTTTCCCAAATGCCCTGTTAATTTTCAGTAAACCAAAATAAAATGTGTTGTTGTTTATTAAGACAGTATGACCCATATGGATTCCAGATGATAAAAGTTTCCATAAAATGCTGCAATTAGATGCAAGTAACTTGAGTTTTCTTTCAGTCCGCATGTTTATATGTAGCTTAGGACAAGAATGGTCATTCAAGTTGTGTTGGTGATTGGATTTTACTTACAGTGATGATAGCTCTTTTCGCTTGAAACTACCCAAGGGGTCTTGAGCCATCTGGGAATAACTTTAATGCAAGAGTGTTGTAGGCACATTGATCTAACTGTATGTTGCAACCTACACATTCTGGCTTTTAATAAGGATTTAGGGTCTTTATAGGCTATGACTTCTGAGGAAGTTGCATGTGTAGGATGGCTCCTAATTGCCCATCTTTTATTGACTATACCACAGTACGTTGATGATTTAGACATCAGTAACTAGATTTTTCTGGTAAAATGAGTATGAAAAATCCACATGACTTTCTGCTAATGAACATCTAAAACATTTCCTCTTACTGTATTTGCTATGTTTTATTACAATGTTGTTTCTTTTTTCAAGAGTTGTGGTTTTCAGAAAAGGTGAAAGTGATTCAGATGTTTTCTGTATAGAGGGAGGACATCTCAGAGTCATAACAGAACTTTAAATACGTGTGTTTGTACAACAGTATGCTACCATCATAACATGATCAGTATTCTATCTTTGTATTAACTGTCTGAAACAACCATAGATTAACATTGAGAAAAAGTTGTGTCTTAGGGACAAAACAGGAACTGAAGAAATATCTTCTATATCTTCTTTTTCCCTGACAGTATTAAGTTACTAACAGTTGTGAATATCCATAAGATTTTTCCAATTCACATGTATTGCATGAAGGTTATTCCTGAATATTTATATATCTGCACAGTAATTGCAAATAAATAATTCATTTACAGTATCATGAAAGGATGCATTTGAATAGAACTATATAGTCTCTGTAATCAAATCTGATAGAACATACATCATCTGATGGACTTTCAGTGTAACTAATGAATAATAATGCTCTGCTGGACAGTATACATCTGAAGATGTTATTCAAAGAAAAATTCTTTCTGTTTTTCCAATGACAGCTTGGGCAGACTTTACACCAGATCTCATTACATACCATACAAACTTGCAAATATCAGCTACTGCCATTAAAGAACTTAGCTGCATACTGGAAGTATTACAGTGCCATATTTGCACTAACTGTTGTGTTCTGTACAAATCTTTCTTAAAATTTTTGTGATAGATTTGTTTTCTCCTTTCTGTTTTTCATTCACTACAGTGATAATTTGAGTCATTTTGAAGTTTATAACTCATTTGTAAGTTGCCACACTGCACTTATTCTTAACTATTTTCCTTTTTCATGTCACCAAGGCCAGTAAGGCATTCTAATATCTAATATTGTGTTCTTTGTAGTCTTATCTGCATAGCCAAAGAATAATTGTATGGTCAATATCTAGCTTGAATTTATCAAGAACTTTTTTGTCATTTATATTGCAGTATTGTCTCCTGGGTATTTTTTTCATGCTAGCTGATACTCATGATATCTTTCACATTCAGTGACTTCCAGAAATTAACTACATTATCCTCTGCACCTTTTTTAGCAGTGCTTTCCTGTAGTCCTTTAAAACATCTGAGTGAGATATTTGACGGAACATAACTAAATTTGAGGAAAGCATAACTAAAACACCAAAAGTGAAAAGTGTGTTGACAGTAGGTCATTCTTTGGATAAAGGTGAACATTGTAATGAAGAAAATACTGTTTCATTGAATTCTCTGCATCAAAAATGATTTGTCATGATTGAGGTATTGCATCTTAGAGATGGTTAATCAACTGTGTTATGTCACAGGTTAATTACTGATTTCTTGTAATGTCAACACACTGTAGTTAATAAAGTTGCCTGTTAAAAATTAGCAGATATTTTATACTTCTCTACCATTTTAGCTTGGCTTGTCTTAGCAATGACACAACTTGTGTTGTGATCCTTGTGTGGCTTACTCTATACATGGCATTTTAGAGTCATATTCCGCAACACATGTTGTGTAGGCTGCTTACAAAAAGAATTAATAAAATTAGCCCTGTAAACTTGAGCAAAATATAGTTTGTACACGTTGACAATGTGACTTATCAATTGTCAAGACAAGTTGTCCTGTCATTGGTAATGACAAGATTATGCTTTAAATGTTTTGGTTGCATTAGAGACAGTTTCATACTGGATTTCCAAGCTAGGTATTTTACAGCAAGATCTGAAATGCATAAGCTTGCATAAACTGGCATCAGTATGTTCACCGTTTGCTAAGGTAACTATTCCTTCCACCATTAGCATTAAAAATGAAAAGAAGCTAGAGCAGCTAAGGTTCAGATCTATCATGTACCATGTTGGAATTTCTGCATTTTACCTATGCATTTATAGGCTACTTCACAGACCTGCTAAGATCCTGTGTTTGCACAACATACCCTTACTAATTCTCTACTTTGGTTCCCTAGTCTGTTTGCTCATCCATTTCTGATGCTATTTGGCAAGTTACTGTTTAGAAGTTAGTAGAGTCTGGGGAAGATTGTTTTTGAAGTGTGATCTTTATGTAGTTCTTGCATATTTCATGTTTTTCTGTCTAAACTTCAGTATGTTTCGTGACAACCAGGTGTTCTAGGTCAGTCAGGGACACTTTTACTTTTACTGCAGAAAGATCACGTGTCACCTTTGGATTGGTGAAGGTGTTGTAACTGGCATTTTCTTCAGGGAAGATGTGTTCTCTGAGTACTTGCTTATGTATCATGGGGTTTTTTTTCTTACTTCTTTTTTGAAAAATGAGTTAATTAGACTGTGATGTGTAATTAGGTTGGCATTATGGCCTTTGTTTTGTTTTGTTTTTTAGAGGCTGTTGATGTAAAAGTAGCCATGAGCTATTTTGATGGGAGGGATTGGACCCTAGTTATTAATTTGTGATATGGATCAGTGAAGAAGTCTTCATTTTAGTCCCAATGATAGAGATGCTATCCACATGTCTGAGGTTCACAAAAGATTGTTTGGTGCAATCATCTAGATTTTTGTTCTTGCAAGACTCATGGGTAGAATGGAGTTTTTATGTTTATGCTTTTTCGTAAGGTTTAGAGAAAGCACAGGCAGCTGAAGGTGATGTTTTAGATGAAGGTAAAGTGCATGGTTTCAATAATGCTCTGAGGCTAGAAGTCAGTATTGGCTTTATTCTTGTAGGTACTTGAGGCTGGCTGTCATGTGGGACGATACTATGCAGAATGGTGTCCATGGAGACAGGGACAGTGTTCTTCAAAGGTGGATTATGTTGTTTAGTTTCTAAAGTGAGTACATCTTTCTTCATATCTTACTTATACAGTGCATTGCTTGGAGGAAATTCTTCATAATGGAACGTATTAGTTTTCACAGCCTCTTTCATTTGGACTCCACAAGGGAGTTTAAAGAAAATTAATCTTTCTTCTTGAAACTCACCTGCATTTTTGTTATGCAGGAGATAGCTTTGCTATTCCATTTAAAAAATAGATCATTTTTTACTTCCTCACAAATGCAGTGTCACAGCAAGCTGTAGCTTATCTATTGACCTGAAACTGCACTGCCAAGGGGTGATCACTCATTTTCCAAGCTAGATGCTCCTACTGCTCCCCTGCATTTGCTGTACTGGTCATGTTATTGCTGAGTAGGCTAGATCACAATCCACTGATCTGTCAGAGAAATTACTATGCCAAAAAGAAGGAAAATAATTTTCAGCAGATTGCACTGATGGCATGGCCGCATGCAGTGGAGCTTGTACAAGGCAAGAGGTAGGAAAATGTAGGGATGGTAGGTTGGCCCACCACCAGCCCATACATAGACTGACTTACACATCTGGTGAAATTGCAGGGGTGTTGTGCAGTATTTCTAGCCATTGAACAATATATTTCTTATTAATTTTTTTGTTAAACCCCACATGTAAAAAATATATAATATATATTTTATATATATTTGTGTTTGTTTTATTATATATATAATACTTGTGCTAACAAACACACATTTTGCATAAATCAAAATGGTGTCAATTCCTGTATTTCATGATTTGCTCTTTATTTAAAAGAGAGAGAAGAATTTAAAAATGACAATGACCTTGACGTTCCCTAATTTTTCTTTTAATTTTATCCTATATACTTCAGAAAGAAATTTCACAAATAAATTGTTATACAACAATTAGTTAATTAGTCACATATTTTCTTTCAAACATTCAGTTTAAACAAACAAATAATCTGCATATAACAGAAACTCAGAGCATGAACAGAAATGTTGCTATTCTTTCATATGTGCCCAAATAACTTTACTGATTAAAATTTCTGTTTCAGTCAAGCAAAACTGCTTTTTTCTGCTTTATTTATAAAAGAAGAACTTAGAGAAGGAAGTGATTATTATGTGCTCAGAAGCAAATGTGAAACAAATACACAGTCAAAATGAGCAATGTTTACCAGATACTGAAGGAAAGGCCTAGTAGACTCCCAAATGAAACAATTTTATTAATGTGATTGTGCATAAAAACCACAAAACCTACAGGTGGTTGTGTTCCTCACCTGGTAATTAAGATAAAAAAGTAGAGTTCACAGCTGCCAGTACTTTATTTCCAATCTTAATGACTAATTTCATATGAATTTATTAAGATGTAACTAGCAAAAGCATGTTAATATGCATATAGATAAATTTTCATATACATTATGTGGCCATACTGACAGTGCTGGAATAACTGACAAAATCACAAGCCATGTCTGTATCTCAGTGTTATAACTGCTGATGAAATACATGATGGCAAAAAGACTGAGAAATCGGGAAATAAGCACAACAAGAGGGCAGTCATTTGGCGTTGTTTATATCATTTGATGGTGTAATCCTCTAAAACAAAATGTACGTTAATCTCAACTGATGCTGTTTATAGCTAGGAACAAGGTGAGAGAATGGAGAATGGTAGTCTGAAAACCAGGGGTTCTGGTGGAGGAGATTGTTACTGTGAATGAGCATCTGATTATGAGTCCCCAGATCAGTATCGAGGTAAAGAGGCTAGTGTCACCCATGGAAATACAAGCTGGAAACAGAGGTTGTTTTAGTCTCTGTAAAATGGCACTAGCAGACCACTGTATACAGTTTTGATATCACTTATTTAAAAGACGTATAAAGGCAGGAGATGATACAGAAGAGAACTACCAAGATCATACCAGTAGTGAAGAAAATGCCTACGGTGTGAGTTATAGAAAGCCTAATGCATATAATTTATTTTCTTAAAAGGCATTTAGAAGTGACTCACTGTGCAGAAGAAAGTAGAACATTATAAAGGTGTAGCTAGGATGATGAACTGGAAGCTGAAGTGAGACAAATGTTAAATGGCGCTTACTGTACCATGAAACAACTTACTAAGTGTGGTGATATCTCTGTATGCTTCATGTGTTCAAATCATGATCAGATGCTTTCTTGGCAAAATGTTGTCTAGCAAATCATAAATTATTCTGCTCAATATAAAAGTTACTAGATAAAATTGAAATGCCTGTTATAATAATACAACTCAAAGTAGTGTAATAGAAAATAGATAGTCCCTTCTGGATGTTTACTCTGTGACTTTCAGATCCTGGATCACATACTCTTTTGCCTTGCATCACACACAGTTATTTTCACCACTGTGAAGTGGAACTAATTCACTACTCTCATTTCCTCTCTGAGTAACCATTAGAGCCTTCCTGCTAGTGGCCAGCTGATGCATTAACTGAGTGGCAGAGATGACATCCCCCTGATGCATCCCAATCTCAAAGATACGTAAAGATTAAATTTAGTTAAACTTGACTAGTTGTCCTGTAATGTATCTGGCAAGAGTGAGAATGTTTACAAGTAGTAATCCATCTTGGGAAGGAAGAGGGTTATCTCCATAGAAGCTAGGAACAGTGATTTCACAGGATGTTCTGACCTTGTTTTTCTGTCTGACAGGATAGAGAGATAGTGTTTCTAGGGGAGGGCACAAGACTGAAGATTTCCTTTCCATCTGTGTTATTTGGCCAGTTGCATGTGGATTGGTTTTTTTGGATGGGTTGGTTTTTTATTTGCATGTCACTTCTTGTGGTTCATTTTGTATTCCTAGAGGCCATGGATTTCCAAAGACTGTGTTACTATATCTTGCGAAGAGATCTTTTGTCGTAGTTCGGCCCGGATCGGGACCAGACTACGCAGTCTCTCTCGCACTCCCCCCACCCTCCGACAGAACAGGGGGAGATAATATAAGAAAAACGGCTCGAGGTTTGAGATAAGGACAGGGAGAAATCCTTAAAGTTACCATCACGGGCAAAAACAGACTCGACTTGGGGAAAACTATTCATTTATTACTAAAACTAGCAGGATAATGAGACAGAGAACAAGATAAAACCCTCCTCCCCACCCCTCCCTCTTCCCGAGCTTAACATTATCTCTACTACCTTCCGGCCCCGAGCAGCACAGGGCGGGAAGAGGGAATGGGGGTTGCGGTCAGTTCATTACGCGATGTTGTACGCCGCTGCTTCATAGCTGGGGGAAGAACTCCTCACATTCCTCCCCTGCTCCAGTGTGGGGTCCCACCCATACGCCACAGTCCTTCATGAAACTGCTCCGGCGTGGGTCATCTCTTCCACAGAGTGCAGTCTCTCCAGAACAGCTGCCCCAGTGGGCCCTCCATGGGCCACAGCCGCCTTCAGGCATCCACCTCCCCTAGTGTGGGGTCCTTCATGGTCTCCAAGTGGATCTCTGCTCCTCCGTGGACCTCCATGGGCTGCAGGGAGACAACCCGCTCCACCATGGTCGTCACCACAGGCTGCAGGGGAATCTTGGCCAGGAGCCGCATTACTCTTCCCTCTCCTTCTGAACTGACCTTGGCGTTTGCAGCTGTTTCGCTCACAAGAAAAGTTCGTTCTTCACAACAGGCTGGCAGACGCCTCTCAGGATCTTTTCATATCACCCATCCATCTCATCTCCTCTCCACTTCTTGCAGCCGGGCTGGGCTGAGTTGGGCCCAGTTGGCCGCCTGGTAAGAGGCCAGAGGGTGAGGCCTGCAAGGCCCGTGAGGCCTGCGCCTCCCCCTCTGCGCCTCTGCCCCCACTCAGTTTCTTCACATCTTGTCTTTCTTTTTTTTTTTTTTTCTGTTTTCTCCTTCTTAAATACGTTATCGCAGAGGCATTATCACGGGACATTCTGCTACCAATTGGCTCGGCCTTGGCCAGCAGCAGGTCCGCCCTAGGCCCGGCCGAGTCCACTAAACAAAGGGGAGCGACTTCTAGCAGTTTCCTACAGAAGCTTCCACCTTAGGCTCCCCCTCACTAAACAAAACTACAACATCTTTATAACCATATTAATAATACAGAGTTTACTGCTCATTGTTTATTATCTACACAGTGAAAAGTGATACGTGGAGAGAACAAATTTATTGGAGAAAATACTTCACTATGTAATTTTAGCAAACCAGCATTTGAAGGTCTGGTAGCATATCCAGTGGAAGTTCCTTGAGTATTTTCAGGGATTCTACCAGTGGCTGGAAGAATCACATAGAGACTTAATAAAAAGGAACCTTCACAAACAATGTATAAAATTCAGAAATTAATTTATTCTGAATACAGACTTTGACTTCTTTAGTAGTTGTGAGTTTTCAGAATGAAATAAAAATAAAATAAATAAAGTTCCCTTTCATCTTGCATCTTTCCAAGAGCTGGGAGTTTTCTTCTTAAAGATTTGTAGTTTTTAAGCTCTTAAATTTGTGACTAGCCAATATTGCTATTTAACCAAATTCTGTGGGAAGAACAGGATCCAGCAACATGAAACGGATATTTATTTGCTTAATAAGACAATTTTTCTGCTGTGATAGAAGTCAATCTTGACTTAATTTTTTAAATACAAGACCATACTGATTTAAATAGAAATAGAAAATGGATAAATAATAATGCTAAGTTTTTGATACATAGATCTTTTGAAATTCAGGGAATCTTTACAGTTACAAGTTATTCTTCTATTTACAAAAATCTTTAGCTACATTTTGACAAAACAGATGGAGTCTGAAAAGCCAATTATATGCTTTTAGATTAATAGGACATAGAGTTGTCTGGTCAAATGTCATGGTTAAGAGTGAAGGAGCTATTACATTTCATGGTGTTATTGATTGTAAAGCCTAAGAACTTGTGAAGTAGAGTATGTCTTGTCGTGCTACCTCGTGTAAGTCTATAACAACTGGTTTAGTTACATTTCCTAACAGTGGCCCTGATTATACGCCATTCTAGTGTTTGGAATGGCTTTGAGAAGTACATACATGATATGAAACCTCTTGAAAGCGTTTCTAGTCTTTTGATGGGTTTCAGATTTCAGGTGTCCACAAAACCCCCTCCATACTAAAATTTTATCAACTTCTATTCTTTTTTTTGTTTATTTTTGTTTTTCAGGGAACACACGGCTGAGTTTTGTGCAACAGGGATGGGCACACATCCAGGAGCAATGGATGAGCTTCACCCTGGTAAAACTACTCTTTGGATCAGAGTATCACCCTGCCACATGCAGCTTAAAAGGTAACTTGTTATCTGAAAACTTCAACTGAAATTTATAATTCTATCTATCCCTCTGATTGTTACTACTCACTACATGAAATAATCATATATATATTTTTTTTATTGGTGGTGTTGCGTCAACCTTGATAGTCATTCATGATGTGCAGCCCAGATTCTGTTTTCCCTGAAGTTACTGTGTGGTTAAAACTGTAATATTAAACTTCTTGTCAAATTTACCATAAAAGAAAACATTTTCCAAGATTAAAGCTATTCTCCAAGTACAGATATAGCATGTATGTAACTGTTTACACTACACATACCAGTTGACTTGCTTGTTTTAGTTATACTAATTCAATGTCAAAGGTTTGCTAGTTTGCTATTTAAAGAGCTCCTTTCAGAGGTTTTTTTTTGTTTGTTATTCAGTACCATCAAGTTAATATAAAATATTAGATAAAGCTGACAATAGCAAGATACTTAGAATATTTGATGTCTGTATTGTTGCACTTGCTATCAGTTTTCCTTCCCAAACTGTGCTACTAATTACTGACAATGATTGATGATAAATTTCTGCTTTATATTAGATTTAAATGTAGTGACTAAGAACTTCATGGAAGCAGCTTGTTATGTTCTATATAAGGTTTTCTGTTATATATTGAGTTAAAAATTCCTTTTTTTTTTTTTCCTTGATTCTTGATGATGATATATTTCTTTGACTTTGCATTGAGTGTGCTACCCTAGAACAGTGCAATTTTTAGATTTTGATACCTCACTGAAGATTGATTCTCATACAAATTTGCACAAAAAACCCACAGGTGATTGCAAAGGACACCTTTTGTGGCTTTGGCTCACTTAGATTACTCTTATGTCTTTCTATTTTGCCAGACACAAATCAAAAGGGAGTAATTTTATTTTAAAATAAAATTGGGAGTTACAAATTAAAAATGGTTCAGTTATTCTTGTTGCTGTTTGTTCCTAGATTTCACCTAAATAGTCACTCTCTCCATCTTAAAATGTGTGACGGTGTGATAGTGATTCCAGGACAGTGAATTTCAGAAATGGTGTAATAGTTGAAATATAGATAGAAAGTATCTTTTTAACAAATATTATTTTTCATTATTTGTACCATTAAAATGTCCTGAATTGTGAAAAGAAACATAGAATTTTGTGAATTGAAAAAATAAATATTGAAAATTATTGAAAAAATAGACAAGACATAGGAAAATGTCTAAATATATATACTTTTTTTCCTTCAGATTAATTCACAATTTGAAAAATAGTGTTAATATTTGCCTTCCTTACCCACTTTAAAGGAAAGCTTCTCCTCAAAGTAGCTATTAATTTTATTGCTATTATTTACAAAGACCAGAAGTAGTGAAGTTGATGTATGTTACTACTCTTTTGCCCACCTCCAAAGCTAATGTTAAAATATATGCTGCTTCCAAGATTAATTAAATATCTCTTAGAGACACAGGAGATAATCTTACATTGTGCCACACCTTCTGATGCTCTTATTAGAACATAGATGTTTGGTTGCATGCTTAACCTTAGCAAAACTAATAAATATGAAATGCCTTAAAATGCAATATTTTCCTCTGGAGTCTTTGAATGAAGTCACCTTGTTATTGCTTAAATTCATTTCTAGTATAAAGCTATGCATTTCATAGATTTCCTTTTCAAATACTTGTAGGTTTTTTAAACCAAAAAATATCTTCAAGGTCATCTTCTTTTATGAATTATTCTGTCCACTGAGTGAGTTTCCTTGCACAGTCCACTGAGAGATGTTCTGAACTGCTTTTTTTTTAATCCAGATGTAGCTTAATTATTTAAACATAAAGACATATGCTGAGGTTTAGGAAGGGTTCCCTTCAGAACTCAATATTATCATTATGTGCCAATTTAAAAGTATCAATGATCAACTGGAGATCTTTGCTGCCCTTCAGTTAAAACATGTGAGATGTGTGTGATACAGTAAACCAGATGTAATAATTAGGAGAACAGTTCAGCTCTTCATACGACATGCTATTTCCTATCACATGACTATTGAAGGAAAAGTAAAGACAACTAGGATTGATTTAATAATTCTAGTTGGCTTGGAAATATAGTACCACTCACATTAATGTTAAACACTTCAATGAGCAAATTACATAGGCATGGGTAAACTGCATCAACAATTAAGCAGAGGAAACAGATTCAAATAATTTAATATAGGAAATGGAACACCATCTACAAAAAAAGATCTTTCACCCTAATGACAAAGGAAAGGCAAATGCACTCTCCACCTTGAACAGTTTTGTTTGGAATCTCTAATTAATACGAGTTACAGTAAAGATGAGAAGAAAAGGATGTTTCATGTTTATAATATGTAATGGCAAGAAAAAAAATCTTTAAAAGATAAATTTTTAATGTATTGACTGGTATAATGGTAATACACCATCAGTTAAGATATTTTCTCATATTATCAGATACCACATCACGGATTTTCTTTCAGCTTCCTAGGAAACCAATTGCAAGGATTTTCCCTGAAAAGATGAAAATGAGTCTTTCTGCACACTCAGCTAAATCGAAATGGTGTTACTAAGTTCTAGGTATATTCTGTACGCAGAACACACAGAATGGCTGCAGTTCAAGTTAATGTTACTGCTGTTGTTGTAATGAGTTGCTATGGCTTAAGATGCCTGCCATTCTCTAATATTTCTGTAGCCTGTTTTGGCTAGAATACATGGGGACCTGCAAGTGCGTACGGTTGTTTCTGCTTATGTTTAGCAAAACTCCCAAAGAACATTCAGTCCTGCTCTGCTTTGGTTTTGAACTAAGAAGAAAAGCATGACTGTGAAGGGGCTTTTCCTCTGAGCCCCCCAGGTCAGCCTGACACTGGGGAATACAGTTGTTTATTTGCTGCCCTTCTGTATGACATCTAGAGGGTCGCCATGCTGGGCAGTGAATGAAGGAAGTTCCTCTGGAAGAGTGTGGTTGGAGAGTGGTCAAGTTTATTCTTGGCTGGATTAGAGTCTACCATGATTTCAGGAGAGTATGTAGTCTGACTGTAATGCACTTTTCTATATTGATTTGTAGAGATTTGTTTTTAATTAGTCTTCAGGCTAAAAAGGTACATGTGTGCCTTAAGGGAACAGGTGGCTATAAGAACAGTAGGATGTTATGAGAAAATAGCTTTGCCAGTGAATAGTAATTTTATCATACAATCAGAATTACTTTCTTTTTAAAAGAAGGCTTGTCAGGTTGCCAAGTTTACTTTTCTCCTGTGGCCCCTCTCTATACTACAGTGCTTAGCGTCAGGATATGTGCTTAGCAACAATAGACATACCTGTGAAATAATTGTACTTGCTATCCTTTCTTTCTATTTAAATATATTTCCCTTTTTCTTTCTGCAGTTATCTATCTGCTTCATATTTTGAACTTCTTGATTTCTTTCCTGTAATCTAACTGTACAGCATGAGTGATACTTGGATGAGCTTGAAAGCCAGTCATCCGTTTTACATTCACATTGATGTATGTCCGTCTGCGCAAGTGCCCTTAGTTGTAGTCATGAGCAATGACAGTCAGAAGTGACTTTTGTGCTTAGAACTTCACAATTAGCCATTTACCAAAGTTACTTGCAAGCACTAAATGAAAGCTTGAGTTGAGGCCACACAAGCGTGGCATGTCAATTAATCCTCTGTTCTTAGATATCTTTTGCATGAGTTTTGAGAATAAAGTCACAGGTTCCACAGGAAATAATTATCTGATCACTTCTGCACTGGATCAGAACTCCATGACAATTATTGAAGGTGTTAGTGGCTCTCACACTGTAGTTCATGAAATGTTTATTGGTGGTCTCTCAGAAGCTTAATGTTGATGAGATGTTGCTATGTTCTAAGTGCTAATTCAAAGCAATATTGCTTCTGTTCATATACATTTCATTTAAAGATATCATGGAAGAAGAGGAAAGTGGAGGGGAAAGTAGGGTAGTAAATGGTAGATAGTATGCAAAGGTTTGAGAATACTTTTCAAGATACAGAAAAGACAGGTGGCTGATCAAAAAGCTATGACTGGCCTTAAGGGTTGGAGTAGTTGATAATTTAGTGCACAGCTAATTCTAGGTAAGTTTTCTGCATTCAGCTTCCAAGTAGGTGATGTCTGGGAAGATTTTCTTCTTCAGGTTATTTGATTATTCCCAGGGATCTTTGTAAAGTATTCCTTCAAGACAGATGGCCTCTATTCCATTACTGGATCCATTAAAAGATCCTCTAAAATAGGCCTGTCTGGTCTTTTCAAAAGTGATTAAGGTAAAAAGAAAAAAGGGAGGATTAGAGTTTGTTAGAGTAAAGCCTATTTTCATAAACTCTGATAGGGGAATTTTGGCCTGACTCAATTGGTTATTAATTATTGTCTTTGTTATAGATGCAGAATTTTTTTTTTAATTCCAGTTTTTGTTCCAGGAGAACTCATCAAAAATAACATAAATATCAATGGTTAATCAAAGACATCTGTTCTAGCAGAACAAATTCTGTGTACTCATGTACATGTATGTGCATGCCTGCACATGCCCTGTGTAGGTAGAGGGCAGGTGGTGGGGAGAGATTCTGTCCTCAAGCAGTGGACTCTACCTGTAGATGCAGACAAATATCTGGAAAACAAACCTTGTGTAAAAGTAAAACTTGTAGTGGATCTCCTGTACTTTTTGTTGTTTCTTTTTATCCTGCTCTAAAGCTGCAGATGTATTGTTTCCTAACTTTCTACTAGAGCCTGGCATAAAGTCTCTGGCTACAAAGTCTGAGAGATTAAAAAGAAAATGACTTTTGAATGAGGAGGCTGCTTTAAATTATTCAGAGATCCTCCCTTTTCCTCTGTTCCTTTTCTTGGTGTTTTGGATCAGCAGCACATTTCTAGCTGTAAATGTCTCTAGAAAATACGCTTTAAAGGAACAACTGCAGTGTGCAAGACTTTGAAACTAAAGCATAAAGAAGTAATTTTTGCTTCATTGCACGTAGTATAATAGACAGCTGTCTCTGTCTCATTTGGAAATAAGAAGAATCACTAACTGTACAAGTTCTGCATAATCTCTTAAAATAATTTTTAAGGAAAAAATCCTTTTTAAGGAACAAACATGTGAGTGAGACTTGCCACAGTAACTAGTTTAACTTCAGACTTTTAGCATCATGGTCCATTTGCCTGATCCTTTTGTCAGTGAAAAAGTATGCTTTTCTAAGAGCTCTCTAGGAAGAGAATACTCCCTGAGGGTGCTCAGGCATTTTGAAGAAAATAAAAACTGAATTAAATCTTCACCCAAAACTTGAACTGGACCCAAACTTAACATTTCTTGAGGCTTGACAAGTTTGGAACGTTTCCTTCCTCTCCACCCTCATTACTTTTCATTTTCATGCTCCTCTGCATTTCCAGGATCTGGCCAAGATGTGAGCTATGTGTTGCTGGAATTCTGTACAAAAAAGTGGCAATGTATCTGGTATATTTTGGCCCACTTATAAGAAAAAATATCCTACGGAACTTAAGGGGGGACTTGTCCTTGTCAGAATGCTGCAAAACTATTTGCAAAAATCAAAATGCTTAGGTAATACTTTTGTAATAATAGCAATTGTTTATAATTTAAGAAAATAGTTTACAACAATTTTCCCTCCTTTCCTGTGCCAGTTCTAATGCTAATAATGTAATTACCTAAATATAATAGTAACCTTATTGTGTATCTTTAGAATTTATGTAAATAACTGCAATGGACTGTAACAAGAAATGAAGATGAGAAAAAAACCCTTATTGAAAAAGAAAAAAAAATGTTATTTTCTCAAACCTTTTAGACTTGGCCATTCCTAATACTAGCCTGAATTGAAAGTTAAGAATTCTGCATACTTGACTGAGGTGTCTAAGTACTGTTCTTATAACCTTAAATGAACTAAGAATCTGACAACACACTCTCCACTTGCCTCTTACACATTTTTCTCAGTATGTGCTCTGCCAGTTTCTGAATGCAATAAAATCTTCAACATGTCAGACACTGAGTGTAAACCTAGATAGCTCTGGCTTGCAGATATCAAACCAGTGAACTAAGCTCTTGAGAAGTTCACCCTATAAAACTTGGCTTGATACCTGGAGGTTTTTTCTTCTGAGATTCAGTAATATGAGTTATTACTGCTAAGGACTTACACAGTTATGTTGTGATGATACACTGCTGTTCGAATGAAAGATAAAAAAATATTAATTAAAAAGGATTTCTTTCTCAAATTTAAATAATTTCAGAAACATGGCTTCCTTAGGGACCAACAGTCTTCACAGCCAGAAGGTACATTTGCTTTCTGACAGCCTGTCTGACTCTTCTTGACAGCAACTACCCTGCAATTGCTGTGGGCCCTTGGAAAAATTAACTGGTTTTGTTTTATTTGTTTTTAAATAGTATTTCAAAGAGCAAACTCATTTTTTGCCTTCTAGTTAGACATGGTTGCCAACATTTTTGTTGCTTATCTGTAATATAACTCTAGAAATTGTTTTTCATTAGGAATGGAAATATAATTCCAAAAGGCAAAAATTTAACTAAAAAAAAAAGATGGAAATTAGAGGTGGAAAATAACCTTCTAGATTGCATAGTTTGATTCTATACCATTGCATCATTGTGGGGAGTAGATCAGGATTTGGGAGAGGGGAGCAAGTCCTTTGTGTCAGCTAATGGTACCTGACTAATAGTTTTTACTTATTGAGATTTTTTCCTTCTCTGATAAAATTTGATTAGGCCATCCCATACAGGAACTTGTGGCTTTGCACTGTTAGGTACAGTACTTACCCAAGGCCTGCAAAAATGAAAGTATTGGATGCATTATCATTTTTCTGGTTCTGGATGCTTTGCTCTTGGTGGGATTGAGCCCATAAGAAAATTTTCTTTTGCAGCCTTATTTGCTCAGGCGTAGATGCAGAATGGCAGCCTGCAAAGTTCAATAGCCAAATGCCTTTCTTGTGACTGAGCATGAACACTGAACATGACTAGAAAAGTGAGATGGAAGGACAGTGCCAAAACCACTGCCTGGTCCTCAGCGCTAGAAATGTTGAACTCATTTATCTTAAAGATGAACAATTTAGAATTTACCTTAAGTGGATCTGCCTTCTCTACAGACATGTCCTCTTCCAGATAGCTATTTTCCCAGATTTACTGTTAATCATAGTTTTTCCTAGCTGTGCATATAGCCAGATTCTTAGCTTTCACAGGTCTGCAGAGCTCTGTGAAAGACTAAGCACTATGTTGATTTGGATGAGCTGACAATTTTACCTGCAGCATCAAAGTCACTTTTCCAAGGCTGTTGCCATTAACCATTTTTCTTGCCTTCCTCCTGATCTCTAAAAAAAATTATATATATTTTTGTACATAAAGGGGAAATTCACACAACCGAATGTGAGCCATCTAATTAAGCTGGCCAGCCTGTGTCCTAGGTTCCTTTTACCATTGGCTGAGAGGAATGGACAACCTTCAAGGGGCAGGCTAGAGTCTATACATTGACTGTCAGAAACGAAGGACTCATTTTTGCTGAAGCAGGTGCCTAATCGTTAATGATGTGCAGTAACTCTGATTGTCATTGTTCTGGTTTACGATATGATGCTTCTGTCACTTGCATTTAACAAGTTTCACTTGATTTGAGGATTTATACTGAATCACTTCAGAGCCCTTAAATGAAGCCCCAAAGCTGTTTGGAATTCTGTCAATTTGACTAGAGAACCCTTGAAGGAAAGTCCTGATCCACGTTTTAAATGAAAACCAACTTGGACTTGCTGGTTTATGAATAGGTGACTTGAGGGGGGTTTTCATTTGTTATTTTTGCAGTGTACTGTGGGCTTTGGCATGTTCATTTGGTACCCCTTGGCTACTTTGATCTGTACCATACCAAGGCTCATTATTCTTGAGCTAGGTCCTGTCTTGTGAGAAGTGCTGAGATCTGAAAGGGGGAAGCAGTACAGAGTGTAGCTGGTGGAGAATTCTTGTCCACATCCTGCATTGAAGATGAGTACAGGGTTTGCTTTATGTTGAAATATTTTAGAACTAGAAATAAAAATTATTATATTGCCAGTTATAAAATTTAATAAGGAATTAAAATTGTATAATACACTGTATTTTTGACAATTCACAGATGCAGTTGCTGCAAGCGACTCTAATGACTGTTATACCTGTGCAGTTTGCTGAAGCAGGGTACATAGACTGCCTATGAACTAGGTTGGATATATGCTCTATAACATTTAATACATGATAATAAAGTATTTATAAATAAAAGAACAATAAAAAATCTTACCATATGCTCAAAGTAATGATTGGCCATTTACCCTCACTCATGAGAAAATGTTTTGGATCCAAGCTTGTTGTACCGTATGGACATACATGAGAAAAGAAAACAACTATGTGTGTTTCACGGGACTGTAGAGTTTTCACTTCATTACAGACAACAAGAAAATAAAAAATAATCAAGTTGTTAAAAAAAATCTTTCTCAAACTGGAAAGCCTCATTGCATATATTACAATGCAAATTCTTCACCTCTGACATCGATAGTTTGCCAGTAATGTATCACAGGTGCAGTTACTGATAAATAAATATACTTTATCACATGCTTTAAAAATTACTTGGATAAAAAACTTTTATTTTCTTTGAGGCTGCATTATTTAGGGAGAGAGAATTTGCAATTTATTTCTTTCTAATTTTATGATATATGTTTAAGGTCCAAACTCTCAGCCAATGTGGAAATTGGCAGAACTCCACTGGAGTCAGAAAAGTCTGCCACTTCACACCATCTGAGGTGTCACCATTTATTTTATTTTTTTGCTAATATTGCTGTATAAAAATGTCATAATTGAATGCAGACAAATTATTTGTAATATAATCCCAAAGTTTGATGCAGAAAATGTTTCTTTTATATCACACAAAGTCTGTCTTAAATTGCTCAGGTTAAGCTGAAAATGAAAAAAACATGAAATGGAAAACCCTAGAAATAGAATTATTCTGTTTTATTATCTGAGTGCTTAGCACTTTGCCTGAATGATAATGTTTTTCTTAATATATAAGGCATAGTTTCTGCATGATTTCAGTTGTCTTTTCCTTCTTAAAAGAGAAATGAATATTTGGATAAGTTAGTGAAGCGATAAGGGGAACAAAAGAGGTATTTTTCTCCTCTTCAGACATAATGAGGGAAAGCAAATGCCCAGAACCAAGTGTCTCTGTCAAGCAGTCAGTCTTTTAGGGTCCCAGGAAATAATAAAGGGGAAAAACAAACAAAACAACTCAACAAAACAGAACCAACCCTCAAACCTTGCCTGCCTAAAATAATAAAATAAATGTAAATCCCAGATAGTATTATAGCGTTCCCAACTTTTCAGTCTGAATGAGATGTTAAGTTTTATATTGCTATAATGATTCAAATATATGATTTTTGGAATATGTATGGAAGTAGCATGGACCAATTAGGAAATTCCATTCAGTATTTATGCAACAACATCCTTTCTCCAAACATGAATTAATGGAGGTTTTTGGGAATTTCTCTATGTCTGTCTTTTGTCTCACTGATAAAGACTAAGTTCAAGTCCTAAGCAAGACCTGTAAATTGGTCTACTAGGAAACCAGAAAGTATTTATGGCATTACCATTGGTCCCACAGAACATAATCATAAGACTGTCAACCCTTTTCTTTACAATAAATAGAGCAGGAGCACCTTTACAGATTAATTTGATGTTTAAATTTAACCAAACCTTACAGCAACCAGAGATTTCCTTATGGATTCAACAGATTCTGTGATAGCCACTCCTTAAACTGCAAATTGCTTAGTACTGGGGCTACATATATTCTTTTATACATGCAGGCATACATTCTTCACACTTTGCCATGTGTTGACACATCATATATATTTTCTCTGCACTGAATAGTGCAGCTACCATTCATTTCCCCTCACACCTGCCTATAAATTCCATGTTTTTTCCATGTGTATTTTTATTCAGGCAAGAAAAAAATAGCCTTACCTTTATACATCAAGGTTTTGCCTTCACTGGGAAGTGCAGTGCATTCTTGATTTAGCCATCCTGAGTTAACTTGCAAGAGATAGAAATCCATTCAAGACGAAGTGGTTTCTAGTTTTCTTATCAGTTAGCTGGTCAAATCAGTGTTAGTACTTCATGGTTATGCAGCAGACCAAATTGCATCCAGGAAGATGGTAGTTAACTGCATGGTTAGCTAGTGGTACCATAGCTATATGGCTGGCAATTCCCAAGCCAGGTAGTTTAAATCTAGTTCAAATACACTTAGACTATGCTACAGAGTCACGATGTATTCACAGACATGACTTATGTTTTTAAACGTAACTCAAAAAAAGGTATGCCTGTCATAAAGAAACTTGCCAGTGAATTTCTGTGTCTGTGCAGCCTTGTTGCAAGCACGCTCAGAAAGCCAAGGCTTCCAGCGTTACCTCTTGAAGTCTGAAAGCTCTGACAGCAGTGAATTCAGCTGAGGTTCTTGGGGCCATGCTCTGCATTGCTTCAGGTACAGTAGCTGTGTTGCTCTTGGGGCTGACGTCCTCCTCTCCAGGCTTCTGGCTCCACAATATTGAGTCTAGTGCCTCTGAGAGCTTCAGGTTAGCTCCAGTTCAAGGTTTTGGCACTTCCCTGCAGGCAGCACTCTTGTGACACAGGGCTCTGAGGACTTTCAGTCCCCTGGCTCTTAGAAAACGTCACATAGTGTTGCTGGCCAGAGCTGTAGGAACCTGGGTCCCTGTAATGAACCAGTGAGACCCTTGTGGGTACTCTGCCAGTGCACTGATGAATCAGTGACATTTTTGGGAAATATTTCAACTTTGACAAATTGTCATTTTCAGTTTAGTCAGAAAATGCCTCAACAGTTTTATTTATTAATGTATTGTGAGTATAGTTAGGTTTCTTTTGGTATATAATTCAAATGAAGGTTTTGTTGAATAATTTTACTTATTGAAAGGAAAGATGAGTTAAGTGCTTTCAACTTTTGCTTCATTACCGTAGTCCTGAATGTGCACATTGGCTGAAGAAATGTCTAACATAAAATTTTCAGCTACCCTTATTATCTCCAACTTGGATCAATCGCTGTCTTAACAGGAATGTTTACTTAACACATCAGAAAAAAATTGAATTACTGATTCTTTCTGACTAAAATAATCTTATTTGATTTTTTTTTTTAATCCTTGTTTTAGAGACTCACTAAAAAAATGAATATATACAAAAGAAACAGCAGGAACACTAGGGATGTTTTTAACTCAAGAGATATCAAGCCTATAACTTTTGATTACTCAGAAACACACAGAAAATAAATCCAGATAAGATTAAAGAAGACCCAGAGGAAGTGAGAGAATATTGTCTGCGCTAATATGTTGGCTGAGTAATGAATAACATTAGCTTTGAATCATAATAAACATATTTTTAAACTTAGATCTGAAATCTTAGGTTCTGTAGTCTCTCTTCTACTGTCTGCTTTGCAAACATATTGATGAGAGCAGCTCACTGTGAACGTGTGATCTGTAACTCACTCTCAAGTACCCGCTGTGCAAGTTTGTACTCTTTTATTTTATTTTCTAAATGGAAGCACTTTAAATTATCTGAACATTTGCATCTCAATTTTAGATTTTAAAATCTGAATTTTACATTCTTTAGTTTGATGTCTGTATCGTATTTCAAGGTTGATCAGAAGTAATTGTATCTACATTTTACTCCTAACAGCAATTTCCTAGTTCTGTGCACCTCGTTAGTACTTAGAATCATAGAGTGGTTTGGAATGGAAGGGACTTTTAAAGGTCATCTAGTCCAACCCCCCTGCAAGGAGCAGGGACACCTCCAACCAGATCAGGTTGCTCAGAGCCTCATCCAACCTGATCTTGAATGTTTCCAGGGATTGGGGTGTCTACCACCTCTCTGGGAAACTTGTTCCAGTGTCACATCACCCTTACTGTAAAACTTTTTTCCTTATGTCCAGTCTGAATCTGCTTCCTTCTATCTTAAAAACCATTACCCCTCATCCTATCACAACAGGTCCTGCTAAAGAGTTTCTCCCCATCTTTCTTACAAGCCCCCTTTAGGTACTGGAAGACTGCTGTAAGGTCTCCCCGGAGCCTTCTCTTCTCCAGGCTGAACAACCCCAACTCTCTCAGCCTGTCCTAATAGGAGAGGTGCTGCAGCCCTCTTATCTTTGTGGCCCTCCTTTGGACCTTCTCCAACTGGTCCATGTCCTTCTTCTTTTGGGGGCTCCAGAACTGGATGCAGTACTGCAGGTGGGGTCTCACCAGAGCGGAGTAGACCTACTTCCTTGAGTATTTGAAGTTGTCCATATTCTGCTCAGTGGTCACTGTTTTAACTTTCTAATATAGTATATTCTTAATAGATCTCTTCAGATTATATTTTCCTCTTTGAGCTTTTCTTATTTTCTTATTGAATACTGTTGAAAGAATAATTGTATATTCCAATAGTTTAAGAGGCTATTGCTGACAAAGTTCCCAAAATTCAAATATTTCCTGTCAGTTCAACTGAACCGCTGGTGTGAATGCTTTCTTGTGTGATACCAACCAGTGACCCACGTCCATCTCTGTTTTATCAGATGCATCTCTCACTTTAGCTTTATAACGACTGTCTATTCCCTTCATATCTTGTTATCATATATAACATATATGTAGTCATTGAGGATCCAAAAACAAGATGAGCTCAAAGTTACCTTGCTATATGTGTATGCTACCTTCATCTTGTCCATCCCTGTTGCACTTATATTTGTTTCTGGAAAGCAGACAGGATATAAATCGTCACCTTTACTGAAGGATCCATTGGGGAAGAAAAAGGTACCTGCATCTGTCTTTCCTGTTGCTGCAGGGAGCTTTGTTGTTTCAGAGAAATACGTTGTGCAAATCACAACTGCCTTTTTCTGTTGTGGATTACTGTGACAAAATTCATTTTCATATCGTTTTATCCTAGTGATGTTTCTTAGGTTAGGTTTGAATTTGGCCTCACATCTTAGTATTTCTGGACTGCATCTATGTATTCCGTATTCTGTGTTCTTGTATAAAGAGATTTTTCTGCGCAAAGAATCCTTGGTATTTTGTGACTCATTCCCTCAAAATAGTGTAATTTATAGAAGCCCTAATGCCAGTTACTCTTACACCACCTCAATTATAATTATTGTGAAAGGCAGAGTAGTGCAATTTTGTTCGAGTTTAATAATTTCCATGCTGCTTTCTGGCTCTAAATCTTCAGCTAGGTGAACCTCCCCCCAAAACAGAGGAAAGATTCAGAATTCTGTTTCATTTAAAGAATCTCTGAATACATAAGATTTGAATTTTTTTTTTTTT
>JAAGAY010002522.1:0-64969 GCA_011801015.1 Ardeotis arabs
AGCTCTCGCCCAGCTGCCCTCCCTGTCCAAGCGGGCGGCAGGCGGCGGGACCGCCCGCGAAAGCCGCCGGCGGCGCGCAGGGCACGGGTGGCCGCCCCCTCGCGGGCCGGCCCCGGCGCCCGGGCCTACCTCTTCCCCCCCGCGCGCCGCAGGCCGCGGCCGCCAGCAGCCCCGGGCGGCCGCCGCGCTGGCCCCGCGGCCCGGACTCACCAGGGGGCTGCTGGTGCTGGCCATGGGCCCCGCCCGGCCGGCGCGGCCCGCGCTCCCGTCGCCCTTTAAGATCCCAGCGCACGGCCGCCGAGCACGAGCCAATGGGGCGCTCGCATCCTCCGCCCGTGACGTCACCCACAACAATGCCCCCCCCCGCGCCGTGGGCAGGACTTCCGCGCGCTCCGCTCGCTCACTGGTGGCGCCATCTGCTACTCACGTGTGAGCCCGGGGAGAGCGTCTCCCGTCAGCCTCAGCGGCCTCGGCCAGGGCGAGCATGCGCAGTAGGAGGGGTGACGCTGCCGGCCTCGGTTTCTGTCAGGAGGCCGAGCGGGGTGAGGGCGGAAGAGGGCGGGGCAGCCTGGCAGCGCGGCCTCCCCAGCCCCCACCTTGCGCTCACATCCGGGTTCGTGCCACGACGCAAGGCTGCGCTGGGAGCTACGGCGTGACGTCAGGAGGGGCGGGCGGCGGCGGGGCGGTGCCGGGCGGCGCTGGGGCGCTCGCTGGCGCGCGTGGTGGCGGCAGGCGGTGCCCGGCCTTGTGAGGGGCCGCTGAGAGCAACGAGTCTGAGTTACAGCCACGAGCTCAAATGCGTCAGAAATGCAATTCCAGTGCCGATGGTCCCTTCTAAAAATCTGCCTTCTCTGGAAAAAATGCACATTGCCTGTGCCCCACGAGTAGGAATTCACCGAGACACGCAGTTTTCATGACAAGGCTTTCTCTGCTGCCTGGCAACTGAGCCATTTGTACCCCTCGCACTGAATGTTTTTTCAGGTGTGGGGTAGAAAGCCTCTTGCCCGCCCGTGTTCACACGTTCTGGAAGCGCGTTTCCTCTGGAAGCGCGTGTCCTTGCGGGAGCCAGCCGGCCCGATGCTAACCGCCACCGGATCACCCGCGTGCTGGGAGGGATGGGCTCTCTGTGCACAACACTCTGTAGCAAACAACTTCAATTTGCCAAGGGACTATTGAATCGTGAGGCATTACTCAACATGACGATGCCGGGAAGGACCATCTAGTTCAGTGAACTGCATCGGAATCTACAAGATACAGATATTTGGCTTCAAACAGGGGCTGGTGTGGAGGGCCAGGGCAGCCGCAACGTCCCAGTGTTGAACTACTTAGAAAAGATGTTTTGCAATAGCCAGCCTAAATCAACTTTCCTGTGTGATGATTTTCTCTTCCTTTTCTTCAGCAGACAAGCTAATCATCATCTTCTAATAGGTTGGGCACATATGGGTGTGTGGCTTTTTGTTTTAAGTATACCTTCACTCTTTTTCAGACAGTATCTAAATTCTTGGCCTCTCTCATAGGCAGTGTTGTCTTCCTTGGATTCTTTCCAACTGATTTACATCTTCCTGAAGGTATCATGCTTAGACTTGGATATATAATTCAACTGCAGCCTCATTTGTTATAAGTAGGATGAAATAACTTGCCACTATTCTCAAATTACATGTCTCTTATTATGTACTGTCATAGTGTTTGTCTGTTTGCAGCAACATCTCACTGTTAATTCATTATTTATATTATGGTACACTGCAGCTCCCACATCCTATTTCAATATATTGCTAGTAACCTATTATTTCCTAGTTTGTATTAATGCATTTGCTTTCTCTTTCAAAGTGCAATACTTTGCGCTTTGTGGAATTTCATGTTATTTAGACTGTATTTAAAATTTGTCAAAACTTTGTTCTCCTCGTTTTTGTGTCCCGAAATGACTAAAATCCTTCCCAGAACAATGTCACAAATCTTGTACACATACTTTATATTTTGCCACCAAAATTAATGAAAGTATTGAATCAAACCAAGATTGAGCCAGGATGGACTCCTGGAATACCACTTGAAATGCCCTTTCAGTTTAATGGGGAACTTTTAATGATTAGACTCAAATGCATTTTCAAAAAGTGTAATAATTCATTCATAAGTCTAGGTGGTGTCATTTAGGCCAACTAGCTTCCTTAGTATTCCTTTAAAATCAAACTGTGTCAAAAATCATACCAAAGTCAAATTATATAATACTTCTTCCCCGTCATCAGCAAGTAAACTCTCTTGTCAAAGACAGAAGTTGATGAATCACCTTATGTTGTTTCTCTCTTCTTAATCTTCTAGATATTTAATTTTTTTTTTTATTTATTTCAGAATCCTTTTAAAGAATGAAGTTAGGCTTGTTGGTTCATCATTAATTTGGGCCCTATTTTTTTTCCATTTAAAGATGAGACTGTTTCTCTTTCAGAAGTCCTCTAGGTTTCTTGTTCTGCATGGCTTCTCAGAAATAACTTTCAATGTTGCAGAGACTGCTTTGGGTAGTTATTTCTGTTTCACTTGGTTTTGGTTGGTTGGTTGGTTTTTTTTGCAAAAAAAAATACTTTAGGGCAAATTCCATCTGTCCCTGCAGAATTTAACACACCTGTTAAGGGGTTTAACTCAAATTTTGTGTATGCTACTATGGTCTCCTTAAAACGAGTCATAATAATTATCTTCATTGTTAAACTATATTGTTCTACTGAAACAAAAAGAGCGTGGTGTATCCTTCAATTCGTTACATATCATCTGTTATTCACTCCTTTTCCTGCTCGGTAACAGACCTCTACTCTCCCTTTTTCCTCAGACTGCTGACAAATTTGTAGATTTTGTTGTTGCTTCCTTTTCTATTTAATTTTTGTTTCTCAGTTTGTTTTCAACTGAGCAAGAGATAAAAATCTCTACTGTACAAGTTTTCCAGCAGGCCTGGTACCCTGAACTCTGACAGATGAAGTCATTGGACTCTGCAGCGTTGTCTTCATCTCAAAGGATGACACAGCAAAGCTGCTTTTTACAGCATCGTTGAGTGCTTTCTATGCTGAACAGCTTTAACTGATATGACACACGGGTATTTAATGAAACAGCTATAGATGCTACTGTGTGCTTTACTACCTCTGTTCTGAAGGCACCGTTTTTTTTTTTTCTATAAAGGAAAATGCTACAATTTGTCTGATGTTGAGCAGCAGAACCTGGCAAATTGCCTACAGTGATGCTGTTGCCTGGTTTGTTTGCCTCAGCTCATATGTGGTGAGATACCGGTATAGTCTGTATGGCTGATCCACAGCCCACATAAGCAGGGATACCAATGAATCGGAATGTTGTGTCTGCCTGAGTTAGCCCGGCTGGAGTAGGAAGTGAGTCTGAACAGAACTGTCTTGCATACAGCTTAGTTGAGTATTCAGGTAATATTATTATGAGTCTGCCTGTCTTCATTCCTTCCTTTTCTTTGTGTTCACAACTCTTGACCGTGTAACATTTGAAATAGCTGTAAACTTTGCTCTATACAGTTCATAAATTTTACTAGTTCTGTGATGAGCCTGATACTTTTTGAGCCTTGTAAAAATTTGCGAGGATGTAAACAAACATAAATCTGACTGTTGAGTCAGCTTCGTGGACCATTGTGATACTGTCTACTTATAGAGCCAAAACTGTGAACAGATGAGAGAAAAGTGTTGCCAGATCAAATGGAAAAGAATCTGCCTTTTGGCCAGGAGACTCTGTTTGACTTCACATATGTGAAAAGCAGCAGAGCAACAAAACATTCATTAGCTACTAACACTGTTATAGCATTAATGGCCTAAGCTACACAAAAGCTTTTTGCTACTTGGCAGAGTTTTTCCTACTTTTCTTACCATAGTTCAGCATTGATGTTTTACTGGAAGTCTTTATTTTCCATGATCCCAGTTTATCTAAAATGTTTTAAAAATAATACAACAAATCTTCTGCCTACCCTTTCTTGATAAGAGGATCTTATTCTTTTGCCTACTAAAGTTACGAGTACCGTCCTTCTCTGCAAAGTTATATGACCTCAACAGCATCACTCAGAAAATGTCTTTGCAATTTTCCCAGAACCAAATTCAAGTGCAAATACATTCCTCTGCAGTCCTGGGTGCTAGCCTTCTCCTGTCATGTGACCTCTAACTTGAGACAGCTTGGAAAGACCCTATCCTAGTTTGAGGTATGGTCAAACCTTTTTTCCTGTCAAAAAAGTAAATTGATGTTTTACGACTGCAGTTAATTTCTGCTGTAGCATTTTTAGTGTGATGCACGTGTTTGCATTTCACAGTGCAAGCAGTAGAAGCTGTGGAGGCCATGTTAACAGATAATCTCTCTACTGCTTCTCAAATGTAGTTTTATTTTAAGAAAAAAAATTACATTTGGAAAATAAAAATAAGTGTGCAGCAATCTGTATAAAGAGAATTAAAATAGGAGGGTAGTTCTACACAAAATGCAGGGGAAAAAACCAAAATCAACAGAAGTAACAGCAGTAGTATGAACATATTTCACACAGCAGGCGTAACTGAGGTAGCCTTTCACCAGTAACAGTGACAAAAGAGAGAACTCTTTGGCACCTGTAAAATCTAGATCGTTAAATCAGGTGTCTAAAGTATCTTTCCCCTTCTGTCTCTGACTGTAGAGATCCTATTTTAAGTGTAATTTACATCTCATTTCCATGGTCTCTAAATGTGAATATGCTGACACACATTTTGAAGCTGCTTAGATGTTTCACTCCACCTATGTTAGTGCAAAATGTTTCGAGAACCTCATTTCGGTGTTTGATCAGGCGCACTCATCTATGTTAAGTCCAATTGTAATTAATTTATGGAAGACATTCTGTGAATCTTTCTGAACTACGTTTAGTGTATGGTGGCTTGTGATTAAGCTCAAGTTTACACAGAGACCACATTTAAACCTGCCATTCTGTTGCAGTAGCTTTGCCCCTTTGTGTTTCTCACCGGTGTGTGAAAGCAGTCACGGCTCTTCTCTTCCCTGTGTTGCAGAAAAATACAGAGATGAGGAAGAATGCCTTTCCCAGAGGAAACGAGGTGTTGTCTTGGGCACGGCAGGTTACCGCGGTGGTTAGAGGTGAACTGCACCGCCCCCGCGCTGCTGAGTGACTGCAGCGGTGGCTTTTTTAAGAACTATGTGTATCTTCGCTGTCCACCCAGTGACAGACATTTACATACCCAGCTGAGCGAAAGCGCAGAGCTCCTTTAGCAGATTGGAGTGGCCCAGCCTCGCCGCGGGCCGCTCCGCTCCGCGGGCCGAGGGCGGCGGGAGGGGCTCTCCAGCAGGTGGCAATGCCGGGCTGCGGGAGGCGGCCCGGGGCGGCGAGAGGCGGCCCGGGCGGCGGGGCCGCGCCCCCGGGGGACGGTTCCGCCGGGTCTGAAGGGAGCGGGCGGAGCGCGGTGCTGGTGGCAGGGTTCGCTGGCGCTGCAGGCAAGGTGAAGCGGTGAACCGGGCCCAGGGTCCGCCCGGGAGCAGCAGGGATGCAGGTGGGCCCGGGGACAAGGCTCTAACGTCGGCCCAAGGTCTCTCCAGGAGGCAGGGCTGGAAACAGGGGTACAGCATAGGCCGTGGGTCCGTCCCGGAGCCAGGGACGGAGAGAGCGCTGGAGACGAGCTGCAGCGTCCTCCCCACGGGTCCATCCAGCACATAGCCCACCCAAAGGCTGGGTCCGGAGGCCATCCAGCAAGTGACGCAGAGACAGAACTGGAGGCAAATCTTGTCACTCGGGCCTAAATGGAGGGTAAATGGCGGTCCCAGGCCCTGGGCCGGGGATGGAGGTGGGAGTCCCAGGGGAGACTGGTCAGGCCAGTTGAGGCCTGTTGGTGCACTTCAGGCGGTGCCACTAAGACTACACACAGCAATTCTCTTTACAGGACACGTATTCCAGCTGTGTTCTCACTGAAGTCTCTGAGTCATATGGCTACGGAAAGCATTTCTGTAACTAACTGTACAGGAGCAAAATCACGGGTAGCTCTCTAGGTATTAGACCCAGAGAGATTAATAAAATTTTAATACACAGTTTGCAAATGCAAGCAACTATATTGCTGCAGTGGGAAAACTTTGACTGTAACAAACATCAGAAGATCTGAGACAGGCATGTTATAAACAAACCCTAGACTTCCCCTTGGTTCATGTACATAACTGGCAGGTGACTTCCATATCACCGGACTATCTAGCCCCAGAAATACTGCTGAGCTGACTGCATTTATTTGCTCAGAGCTGGTCCAAGATTTTCCAGCCAGTGAAGAATGCATCCTGTCTTCTCCTTCCCACAGATTGCTGATTAAATAACTACCTTCATCCTTATCTCCAGCAGACAAAAAAACCTCAGTTTGACGGTAGCAACAGTGCAGATTTTAGAGCATGAAGGTAAGGGAAGGTGATGGGAGGGATCAGTAGTTTTTAAATGGCATAAAGAAGAAACTGGTATTAGGAGTCAAAAGGTTGTATTACTTATGCGTTTGGCACCAGTGTACCTCCTACTGCAATATATTTAGCGGTGGGAACCACTGTGGAAGCTATTGAGAACTGTAATCTCATTATAAAGATAGGGTAGCTAGTTCTCCACGCTGAAACCAGGTGAGACATGCTATTGATTTATGTTAAAGCATTCTTAATTTTTGCTCCTAGTACTGTGAATCTCATTCTGCATACATCTATTGTCTGTTTTTGAATGTAAAAGTATGTTATAAAAAAGTCTTCACTGAGCTGTCAACATTGATGCCCTGATTCCTTTCCTAAGGTAATGCCTTATTTGGACTTGCCTATGGCTAACAACTTTTTCAGCACTTAGCAGACCATGTTAGAAAAAGGCAGTACAAAAGATAACTCATTACTTGCATTTAGACTGTAATTTCTGTTACTTCTGCGCTATGGCACTGCCGATATTAGGCTTTATGTGAATCAGCTTGGGTCAAAAAAGCCGTATTGTGTTGGCCCTGCAGTACCATACAAATATAAATACACTACTTTTAGACAGAGGCAAATACCACGTAATACTGGGCCATTGCACATGCACGTGATAACGAGAGCTGATGCTGTCACAGCAGTTTCTGTGCTGCACTACAATATGCACTGAAAATAGGAAATGTGTTCATCGAATCAATCTGTTCACCAGCCCTAAAATGATAAAATTTGACACTGGGATTTTGGATTTTGTCAATTAACTTTGCTCTGTAAGCATCAAGGAAGAAGCAATCCAAGTGCTAGAGTTTTATGTTGCAACCTAATCCTTGGCTTGCATGTTGTTAAAAACAAACCAAGCCCCCTGTGTGTTCATTCACTTTCCTAGCATAAAAAGAACATCCCCTACTCTTTTCCAATTATGATCACCAGTACATAAATATGTATGTCATCAAATATTATGGGTCTTGCTTTAGAACTGATAGTTTAGATCTCTGTACTTGATTAGCTCCTCTGTCTTCAGAATTGCTGTGCCTCTAGCAGGAACAGATCTGCAGATTAGATTAAATTACTGAAGATTAAACAGACTATTTTTAATTTTTGGTGTTTTTACTGGCTAGATGAGCGAACACGTGGATGGCTTTGTGAAAGAGCATACACTCTGCTGAGGGATGCTGGGAGACTCAAGGAGCTACGCTTGTCTGGGAAGGCCTGTTGGTGACAGAGGAAGACTTCTGCAGCACAGGATTCATGACTCACAGGAGCACAGCAATACAGGAAAGATGGAGTGATAGGGCTGTGGAGCTGGAACTGACAAAATTCACACTGGGCAGTTTGTAAGATGGTGCTCTTCTGCGCCTAAGGCAACATCCTCTGTCCTTTGTTTACACAAAGATCAAATTTTTAAAAAGTAAACTAAGAAGAGCAAGCTTGTTTCTCTTGTCTCTGGAATTACTCTCCTCCTATCTGCTTACTTCACCAGGAAAAGGTTTACGGCTGTATTTGGCCATTGACTAATGGCAGTCTCAGGAAAAAAGATCACTTTTGCAGGCTAGGCTTCTGCACCTTTAAGTAGGAGTTTGCAGATCAATGATCTTAGTTACTGCAAAATAAAAAGTTACAGCCATTAAGGATAATAAAGAACAAGGCCCACTGCCTGATTTTCTTTATAAATTCTGATGAAATCAGGAACTATTTGAAGTCATCAATATCATATTAAGAAGCAAAATTACCCTCTTTAGCAAAACTTGTTTATCATGGTTTTAGGAGGAACCATATATAGTTTTAAAGTAGCGATGGAGTTTAAATCATTGGTTCAGCCCATTGCAAATGTTGCTGCATTGGTTCAGCCCATTGCAAATGTTGCTGCTGCGGAGATGCGTGCAATTCCAATAGCTCTTCCTGAGGAAAAATCAGCAGGTCTGCTGCTACTTCCTTAGACTAGGGAGTTGCTGAACTGCTGCTGCCAGGAGGTTAATTTAGGGAAGGGCATGGCCATGTGTCTCCTGAGACAGCAGATGTTGCTGGAGTCAGGCGTTACCATGCCTGTACAGGTAGTATTTGCTAGCCAGAGGAGTTGGTCACAGTCTCCTTTTGAAGCACAGAAATTGAGGATTTACCTAAAAATGATACATGTTTATAATTGTCTGCACAGTCACCATTTAAGCCACTTGGGAAGACAATGTTGGGAGGCGAGAGGAGAACACAAAGATCTTTGCAGGCAGTATTCCTCAGGGAAGGTCACTGATCATTCTGATGTTTGACAAGACTGTTACCATTGGAGAGCTTCAGTAGTTCAGCAGGAATCAAACCTCCTGTGGTATCATTATCAGATAAGGTACAATAGTCATTACTGCTGAAGGACACATTTGCTGTCTCCAAAGATTCATGAAGCACAAGGAAGTCACCCTTTCCATGCTGTGAGTGAGAGGGATAATTTCTTCCTATGCTAGGGCTCTCCAGGTTGGTTTTAAGTATTTCAGAGATTTTCAGGCCAACTGTATCATCAGCATGGTTTTGTGCCAACAATAGTCCCAGTCTCAGTTCTATCTCTTCTGCTCTTACATACCAGCTGGGGACATACTGCTGGCTTGGACCTGAGGCAAGTACAAAGTTTTCTTCTGCAGCAACCAGATTGGTACTTTCCACAGGTTTCAAGGAGATCTGGGAAATCAGTTCCTGGGTGTTTAGATCAGAAACTCCATCCGCAGTCACTTTATTTGAGTTGCTGGCCTCTTCTCTTCTGAGTTGGCTACGAGCCTCATTAAGTCCAAGCCAGTCCTAGTGAAAGGATCAATAAGTTCAGGACATTTTGCTTAGGGCTGAAATTTGCAAAACAACTGTTCTTTCTATATGGCTTTGGGACAATAATCCAGAGGTTTAGTGCAAATCTACTGGGCAAACTTAGAGTGATAGGGTAGAGAATCTAGCTGCTAATTTCACAATAAATTTTCAAGATTTCACCTGCGGAATATACTGCAAGCTGCTTGTATTGCTTTGGCTTTGTGAAGACACAATGCACCTTTCATGTTCAGCATGGATAGGGAGTGAGTGACTGGAGGGGTTTTATTTCTAAGGAGAGAGAAGCTGGACAGAAGCTCTGGTGGTGTAGCTAGTATGAGAAACTATAAACTCCCAGGAATACCAGAACATGTGTGAGTAACTCCACTCAGGAGCTCGAATGATTAGTCTCAGAAAAAAATAATTCTCTCCTCACAAACTGACGGTCGTAAGAAAGAAACGAAATCTATTTCTTACCTTAAAATTCCCATTGTGCAAATTATAGAGTGGCTGAAAGAAAGCAGCTGGTGTGGGAATGTTAAAGCAGGAGAGGCTTTTTGCCCTGAAGTGAGAAAACAACACTTAAAATTAAAAAAAAACAGACAATTTTTCTGTATTCTGTCTCAATGATTTAGCACACTGATTAGCTGAAAGCCCCACACTTATGTTAGAAAGATTGCACAAGAAGCCCATTTCATATGGTTTCTGGCATCTCGTGCAATGTGCATGCATTTAATGTTTCTAGCCCAAAGCACAGTCTTAAAAGTTTCTAAGGAATGATATATGCTGCAAACTCAATAGTAGTCTATTACTCATTATATGCACTGGGCTATTTATGCATTTGTTTAGCAACTTATTTGATCTAAACCACTGTTTCTGGAAGTGTTTTAGGGAGTTCTAGTTTTATTACATTCAGACAGAGGAATTCTGCCAGACATCCTAGACCCTTTATTAGAGTCTATCCTGTAAAAATATTTTATCGTATGGACATCATGTGTTCTGTTTCTCTGAGAGTGACATATATATGCAGCATAATAATTTACATCAAGGCAGAAAAGGAAGAGGCAGGAGATCTACCTTTGCTCTGCCAGCATAAAGAATTGCAGAGGATGGTTGACCCAAGGTTCTAGACACACTTTTTTCTCTGTACAACTTGGTCCCAGAACCTAAGAAACACTGAATCTGAGTCAGTGTAGTTTGCCTATATTAGTATTTTACATACTGACTACTCCCAAGTGTGTCACAAGTAGCTTAACATTGACATCAGTTTAACCACCTTTATGAATTGCTGTGTACTTCCTCTTTTAATTCATCTACATGAAACCTAACAAAAAATTTCCATGGGTTTAAATGTCTTTAACTCCAAGAGACCCTCAACCTTGAGCTTTAGCTGAGTTTGAGTGCCACAAACACACTTTTGTCTCCTTAAAGATTGTGTCATTACCTATCAGCAGCTAAGGAACATGTCATGTCCCAAGATTGTCAAAGGAGCATTTGAAAATGATTGAGTCTGTGCAGCAGAAAGAGGAAACAAAAGGAATATAAGGACACTTGATTTACTCTCTTCAGGCTATAAAGGTTATGGGGAACTTACTGAAAAACTAAAACATACCTTGAGGAAAGCTTGCAGCTCCAAAATAAATAGAGTAGAGTGCCAAAACTCAGAGGAATGAACAAGAACTGCATAGTTCTGGTAGTCAGGATCTTTTCAGACAGTTTTGGTACACCTAAGAAAAGAATCAGCACAAAAATTATTGATAAAATTCTGGAAGTTAAGATAGAACCCAAATAACCAAGCAATGCAAATAAAACAGGCTGCTAAAGACCTCAAGGAGAGCAATTTGACCATAAATAACTATCACTATAACTTGAAGGAAGGTAGTTCCGATTTGAAAAGCTTCATTTCACCATGTATCTTCCTTTTTTTTTTTTTTTTGGAACATGGACGTGAAAAGACATGAATTAAGGTAAAAACAACATTCTTAGTACCTGCTCTTTGAAACACTGTTGTCTGGCTCCACTCGCTCCACTGACTATGGTACGAATCCTCATTTTCAGAAACTTTGCAGCGAACTCGTGCAATGTAAGCAATGCCACTGCGAAGCTCTGTGGCTTCAATTTCTATCTGTGGCAGTGAACTGGGTGGTGTCTTGTTCAATGCAATCTGCAAAGTATTACAAACAATTTCTGGTAACAAGGCTGGACAAAGGGATGGTCTTTTAAATACTCTTTGTCTCTCCCCCCTTTTCTTTTCCAAATCCTCTTTTCTTGGATGCAAGAAGAGGGCCTGCATGATGATGGATCACTTTCTCAATGCAGAGTTCAGATTAAGAAGATTTTCTTCAGTATTGATGTTTTATATAAAATCTTTCAGCCTTGATGTGGGAAACCAGAAAGGCCAGCTTAAAACAGTCAGCTGCCAGAAGGCCCTGAGCTAAGCGGCAAGGCCATTGCACCCAAAGAGCAAGGCAGCATCGGTGTGTGCCCCATCCAGTTACCTCCCAGGACATGCTGTACTCCTTATATTGCAACTCGTACTGAAGAATTTCAACAAGGTACCAAGGCACGCTCCACCGTATCTGACACTTGCTGGCAGTGACATTGCTCTGGATGTTCAAAGGTGGATCAAGTTTTACTGCAAATAGAGAGGTAGGTTTTTTTTCACAATATTTGGGACATCAACACCATAGAAGGAGATGCATGATGCTAGGCTGACTAAAGTCTCGGAAGATAAAGTTGGGTCTGAAGAGTGATACTAAGACCAGCAGTAGACCAAATTAGCTTACAGGGCAGGTCAGAACAGCTACAGAACTGACTTAAATTAATGATAACTGTAATTGCCCTTGGGAATAGTCCTGCAAGCAAAAAAACCACTCTAGATGTCACGTTCTGCTCTTCCAACATACCACTACTATAGACAAGTTCTGAGATTTCAAATACCAGAGAATTTCTCTGAAGTACCAGGCCATGGGACATTGAATTAGATCCATTACTTTGATTCCTCGTGACTTCATTTCTTAGGAAAAAAAAAACACCTATAGATGCAATCCAGTTGTACATTATCTATGGCACAAGAAAACATGATGTAGATGAGAAGTATACGAGAAAGGTGCTCCAGAACCAGCCCTCTCTGAAGTCCTGGGAAAGTCAGAATGGAGACACACTGGGACTGCATCCTCACTGATGAAGTCCATATGGTGCACTCTCCAGGGACAGGCAGTCTGTCTTGTTTCAATTATCTTCACTTGCTATCTTTGAGACACCATGTGTTAGAGAGTATATCAGACCTAGCCCAAAGCTGCTAGGCAGACCCTCAGCCCACAGCTGCCCTGGTTCATACTTACTGTGCCTGCGGGGATTGTACTCTGGAAAGGTAATGTATGTGTGATTACGTCCAAAGAAGTTGCCTTGGAGAGAAACTCTGTACCCATCTGTTTCCAGGATCTGGCTGGCTAAATGGATTATGCAGTGGTACTGATTCGGCATGCTCTCTCTGGCAGTCAGTTTGCAGCTGGCGTTGTGGCCCTTTGACCAGAGGCTAGAAGAATAAAAGGGCTGAAAGTTTCTTCTAAGTCATGTGATTAAGTGCTTTTCAGTTTATGAAAGATGGGTGGCAGCTTAGCACAGCACCACATTCGGGAAGAACATGTACCTCTTTAGTGCAGATAGCAGAGAAAGCAATGCTAAAGCTGGCTGGATGGCAGGGCTGAAGAGGGAGGAAGGAGACACCTTCATACCCTCACTGCTGAGAGCAGCAAAGCTCCAAGGAGCTGCACACAGGGCACAGCACCTGCCCCTGGCTCCCCCGGAAAGGGAGGGGGCTGCTCCGTGCTGCCGCCGGGAAAGCAGCAGGGGTGGGGAGGCGGGAGGGGGTGGACAGTTAGTGACATGCGGACAGCACAGAGCTAACAAGTTGTACGTCACAGCCTCTCTTGCTATGAACAAACCGGTACTGACAGCAAAACATGTCAGGGGTTGGTTTGTTGTTTGGTTGGTTTTTTTTTTTAATATTCGCAAGCCTCAGCACAGCACAGCATGATGAATGACAGAAAACACAATCTTGGGGAAATAGCTCCAAAGAGCAGTCTTCTAGTATTAGATTATCTAATGTAGCCATTTATTAGTAAGTTTTTCATGTTGCATGTGACCTCACAATAAACTAGGATACCACAGTTCATCAACTTAGCTTTTTTTTTTGTAGATTTAAAATCCAGTATCATTAAGAGTTAGGTTATTTTTTCACTTAACCTTACCAGAATACACGAGGCATCTAATGTCAGCGTGGCTTACCCTTATGTAATCGTCCACTAGTTATTGGTAGGCAAGACAAAATTATTACATGCTCTAAATGCATTCATATCAAATTAGCAAATCACAATGCTTATTATCCTATCACCTAGCAAACTATTCACCCAATTTTTTCTGTTACAGGAAAAATTTTTCACATTATATTCTAAATCTGCTATTAAAGCCTATAACTCACTGGACTTTCAAAATCCTTTTCTACATATATATATATATAAATATTTGTATAAATATAAATATATATATAAAAACTAATTTAGATTAAACCACTAGGGCTTTAATTTCTAGGTAGCAGGACAAGAAGTGATTAGAAATTGATTAGGCAGCTTCATGTGTCATGGGCTCTGGAAGTGCCTAGATGATGGGGAGCGGAGGCTGGGATGGGAAGGCTCTCTGCACTGAGCAGCCCCTCAGAAGGGGACAGCAGACAGAGGGACTGCCCTGAGCTGCTGTGAGATCATGTAGCCAGGTGTGCTGGACCTGTACTGACCCCCCACAGCCTGTGAGGCCACCAAAGGTTGCGAAGGGAGCAGATTCTGAGGCAGCCCAAGTGTGGGGCGATGCAGTGTCAGAGCTAGCCATGCCACAGGTCTCCTGCTGGGGAGGGAGCAAAGCTCACAGCTGGGCCCCATCTCTGCTCCTCTGCCTTGTCCTGCCCATGCCAGGGCTGTGGCTGCCACAGACAGCTCTTGGTGTGCAGCTCTTACTTGGTGAAATGCAGGTGGAAAGGTCCGTCGCTCACGGGCTCCTCCGTTGCCCACATGCAGCTCACAGTAGTCACGTAGTTATTCAGGCAGCTCAGGCTTCCAGGGAACTCTGTGGAGAAAGGAAACCAGAGCTGCATTCATGTATCACCTGATGTGGCCTTGCACGGTACATCAAACGCATCACTTGCTAGTGCTTCCGTTACTGATATCTCAGCCATCCTTCCTCATGAGGTCCTTCCTCTCTCGTACTGCACTTCACTGCATGAAATGAGTGTAAGATCTTAGGGCAGGGACCTTGAGCAGTGGCTACCTTTTTTCTGCTGTCCAGTATATGCTCAGTTCCCTAGGCCTGGCATTGTCAGCCAGCTGTACTGGTTCCTGGGATCTGGGAAAGGGCAATCACAAGATTGCCCTTCGGGTCTGTGAATGAAAAATGAGCACATGCATGTGCCTCTCTTCCCACAGTGGGCCTATTCCGGATCTCTTCTTACCTTTCCCTCTTCCTCCACCAAAGAGCAGCACAGCAAAAATGTACAGCTGGAGGCCCAGCTGCCACACATCTCCTCCCATTCCAGACAGTATCTAAAATAGAATAACCGTTAGAAGCAATTTTGTCAGTATTTGTACCAGCATGTTAAAGCTTTAGCTACATGCTTCTGCCAGCCCTGACGCAAGATGACTTTGACTCTGTCAGACAAGGCACCAACTCAGCTATATAATTTCTTCTATAGGAACTGTTCTTCTCCTGGCAGTAAATAGTACTTTGCATCTAAAGCACCAGCTGCCTGAAAGGAAATCTTTAATTCCTGCCATTTGATCAGGTGCAGGGAGCTGTCCCATCTTTCCTTCTTCCTGCATTTTTTGGCGTCTGGTTTATGACAATTTAAGAGCAGCAGAGAGCCACAGTGGGTTGAAATGAATGTTCATGTTTGCCTGTATCCTGTTTCTGACAGTAAGCAAAACCAGATTCTGGTTTTGCTGGATTCTGGAGAAAACCATAGCAATAGAGGAAGCATAGATGTTCTTCTCTGAGAACATTATCAGCCTCCAGATGTTTGCAGCTCAGGGGCCTCCTGGAGCAGATGTAATTTCTGCATATTCACAGCTTCAATAGATTTTTCTCTCGTGAGCTTGTCCATCAGCAGTAGTCACCTGCTGAAAGCCATCTGTACCACAAACACTGCTGCCTTTCTTTAATAATGGTTCTTTTTTCCTTGAGAGAGTTGAGTGACTGGTCTTCTGTATCTCCCCTTTCTCTTCACTAGGGGAACACTTGCTTGACCTGCTGCTGTCACAAAACTTTTGAGGGAGCTCAAGTGGCTTGAGCCACTTGGAGTTGTCTTGAGCTAGTGTGAAAGGACTGGAGGCCAGCAACAAAAGCTGGGATAGAAATGGGTCTTCTAGCCTACAGATTTCTTGTTTTAGAAATTCACCTATTTCATATCTGAACAAAACCAAGACCTATCATAGTTTTCTCTCTCAGACACACTAACACATATACACAAGAAGTTGTAGTTCCAGGCAGATAACTAAGTTGCTCATCTGCAGTGAGAGAATCTTGGGATTATGTTTTCTTTCCGTAAGAAACATTGTGCCATAATCTCAGGATTATGTTTTCTTTTCCTTTTCTGAATTAAGTAGTAAATAATTATAATGTTTCAGAAACCAATCAAGAGAAAAGGAATCTTTCTGGCTTCCACTTCACTACCCCTTAATTTTTGAGTTTTTTGTAAATATCCTGTTTTGCTGCAGACCTTCTTCAGAGTGGGCGTTGTGAAGAGGAAGCGTCACCATTAGCTGATTTTAGCTGAAGGAGGCTGGGAGGCATGAAGTCTCTCCTGCTTATCATTCTAATCAGGGTTGCATATGATCCCTGTGATAAATACAGTGAGACTGACTAAATATGAAATAGAGAGAGCTGCATTAAGTAGCATTTTACATGTCCTTACAAGAACTTGTTCAGGCACACAAACAAACAAACATAGGTCAAGATAATTAAACCAGGACAGAATATTTCCAGGTAATTGTTACTAATTTGATAAACTTCCCCCACTCCACACCCCTGCAAGAAATTCTTTGTTCAGTTCTGCAGTGTTTGAAACATGTCAGACATTTCCTGGCTCTCTACTTCACCTGGAAACAAATACAGCGTGTTTAAATGCAAATTTGTGTGTTAGAAGCCATGAATGTTAGTCATAAATAGGTCAGAGAAGGCTGAATTCTGAAAGGCTTATCAGAAAATGATTTGGGGAATGGGCACATAACCAGCTGAACGGGGTACATTAATGCAATTAGAGGAGCTGATGCACAGACTGTGCATATCAATTAAAAGCAATGTTATTGCAGCTACATATAGCATTCGTAACACCACGATTCATTTCTTCTGTTGGGATCCATACTTTAAACAAAAAGTTGCTCAAAAGAGGAACATAGTTCTGAAAAGGGCTGTAAGAATGATTTAATGCTGGATATAACTTTTCTCAGAAATGAACAACTAAAGACCAACTAAATCTCTTTAACTTAACCAAAGGAAAGGCTAAGCAGTAATTTCACACCAGCTATTAGTATCTTACATGGGAAGGAGATTTCAGGTAGGAGAAAAGTTGTTTTGTTTTTTTTTTAATCTACTAGAGAAAGATGGAAAGAATCTGGTAGTTGGACACTGAAGGCAGATACAATTAGACAGGAAGAAAGTGTGGAATTTGTACAAAGGAGAATTACCTTTATTGCTGGAACCTCTTGCCTAAACATATAATCCAAGACTTGGAGTCTATAAATCTTGGTTAGGTATCTTAAAAAGCAAGCACCCCCTCCCCCAAAAAAAACCAAAAACCAACAAACTCCTTAGGCAAGATGGAAGTTGTGAAATTAATTCAGGACTTAATTATAATTGTCTGCCCTAAAGTGATCATGATAGTGTTCTCCTCTTAACATCGGCAATCCTCAGCCTTGCAAGGGTAAACCTAATGGTACATCCTAAAAAGCTGGTTTACAAATAGGCCCTATCACTTTTCAGTAACTGCCAGACACTTCCCACTCATGAAGAAAGGAAATAATTGTACATTTTGTAGTGTTCAGGGGAAATACCAATTACAAGCAGAGACATATTAACGAGGTCATTTTAGTAAAGTCTGCTGATGCTCACAATGAGTTTGGCCTTGCAAGAAAATAACTGCAAACTTTGCTAGGATCCTAGAGACGCTCTGATGCCTTTTCTCATGTTTCATACTCACTGTGCTTCCCACCTGGTCCAGGTCACTCAGCTGTGGGAAAAGAATTGCCACATTACTGTAAGGCAGATTGAGCTGATGATAGCCCAGCTTGACCACAGATGAACTCTCTTGGCAAGTCCCAGAGGAAAACAACTGTTTTGGTGAAATTGTCTTCCTCTTACATAGGTCAACATGAAGGTTTTGATAGGCCATGTAGTAAAATGGACATGGTCAATACAAACCTCAGCTCCTCTTGGACAGCAGACAGCCACAGAATGGGACAAAAATGAGAGAAGTGCAAAAGCATTTTTCAGTTTCAGTGAGAATGGATGGGTGAAGGGATTCTTGGTGAAATTGCAGGCATTCACCATTCTTCCCAGTGACCATCAGCTCTGAACACTGTCAGTTCTTTCTGCAGCAGGAGGAAAGCAAGAAGCTGATTATCAAGCCAGGAACCAAGCAGAAGCCAATGAAGTGCCAGCACCATTGCAAGGCAACATCTCACGGGCATGCTCTCTGTCCAGTGCTAGCAGCAAGGGCACTATTACAGCAGCTTGGGGACTGGAACACAAATCAACTTCCTAGCCAGGCTGCTTGATTTTTTTTTTGTTCTAGTGCCTGGTTTCTGCAACATTGCTGAGTTGTGGGTGACAGCAGAAAAGCCCCGTGAAAACTCTAGGCATGAGGTGTCAGAGGAAGGGAGAACCTTCATGCTGCAGGAAACAAAGAGACCAAATGTCTGAGAGAAAGCCCTGAAATGGTACAACAGGTATGCTGCCACCCATCCAGGTGTTGATTCAGCACCAGAAGCCGACTGGTGACCTCGAGTTCCCAGGTGGTCTCAAGCTGGTTGCAATGGTACTTCCATCCTTTCTGTATGTGTCCAGGGCAGAGGAGTTCTGCCTGTTATCTGCTCAAAGAAATGGGGCCTTGCAACCTTGCCTTTTCCTTCCCCTTCTGCAATTCCATCAGCTGCCTCCATTTCCCAAAAGTAATTTCAAGTTATTTTAATCTGAATTTGTACACAGATTTTCCACATGCTCTCAACTGCTTATCAACAGAAAGACAGGTGATTTACCAGAAATGCATATTCAAAGTTCTAGCTAACCCCGACATTCAGGGTCCAGTAGAACACACAATAAAAAGATAACCTTTGGTTTTAAGAATTTATAGGGTAAAATAAATTATTTGATAGATACCACTGAGAGGGGAAGTAATACAAGAAGGTGAGAGCACAGTCTCAGCCTGGGTGTAGCCTAGCGATCAACTGGGTTTTAGAACAGCAGAGCTTTAAGGAGAGACTTGAAGAATGAGGTTGAGGTAGGTCAAGAGAATTGTAGAAGGCACCTTCAATGTGTAAGCAGCAGCATGGAGGAAGGTTAGGAGGAGTTGATTTCATGATCTAGTGGGAGGCGGAAGCTAGTGTCATAGAGAGAGCTGACTTCTTGATATGGCAGTGAGAGATGACAGGAGGACAAGGAGAGGCTGTCAGTGCCTTTGCAATTGGGGAAAAGAAGCTTATGTTTGATGTGATAGAGAAAGGGAGATAGAATTTTGTAGAGAAATGTAATGGGTTCAAAGTCACAAACACAAAAAAGGACCTTTGCATCTCTGACCCTTAGATGACTACAAGTAAGACAAGATCAGCTGTACAAAGGCCTGGTAAAACATGAAATAGAAGTGTTATACAATAGCATGATCAAGGATTCCACGTGGAGATGCGTGCATAAGATTCTTGAACATGCCTTAGCGCCCTTTGATACGTGCAGTGATATTCTACGGCAGCCCATAGCAGACAGCCAGGACTCTGAGGTTCTATCCCACCTCTGCCATGAACTTTTATATAGAGTAGATTGTTTTGTCAGTGCAATTTTTCTTGTTGCAGCTCACTTGTATGGTGTGCTATGCTCACCTAAATCTTAGAGGCAGTCAGAAGCTTCAGGCTCTGATCTGGCAATGGCTCTCAGCTGTTCCAGAACGCGTCCTGCTCGCTCTCCCTCCCACAGCAAGGTACAATGAGTGGTGCAGAGTGTGAGCAGGCACAGCAGACCTGCACCCTCGAACACTGTTTCCATTCCTTAGATCTTAGCAATAGTCATAAATGACCTGCTCTCCCTTGGCCATTATCCCTTCCTTTGCTTCAGTCTTCCAGAGGCAGCACCAACAGGCACCAAAGAGTGGCAGGACACGGACTCGCACCTGTGAAGGACAGCAGTGACGGGCGACAGCCTGTCCATAGCAAAATGCACAGCCCTCTATTCATTAAAATATTTTGTAGGTCTTTTAGGAAAAATTGATAGTAGATTATTTACCTCCTGAATACCTAGGCCTCTAAGCACGTCTGACATAAGTTCGTCAAGTGCACAGAGTAGACTTGCATGGTCAGCATACGAACTGCTGGCAAATAAGGAAGAAGTAGTAGTATTTCCTCATCTTTAGAGATTGTCAGAGAGAACCCCATATAACAAGTCTTTTTCTTCCTTCATCTTTGGGGAGCCATTTTTCCACAACTTGATGCTCACAAACAGCTATGTACTTTTAGATTTGACAGACTTGGGTCCCAGAGGCTGAAAAAAAGCTGCTACAAAGGATAACTACTGCAATAAAGTGATATTCACACACACACACACACGTTAAAAAAAGTGTATTTTTGTCTGCAAAGTCCCAAACACCAAGGGCTATTTTGGCTGGATTCATTTACATTCATCTGTTTCAGTCAGAAAGGAGTACCTAAAAATCATTTGTTCAAGATGATGCTTCTTTCTAGCACAATCCATATCAGAATTAACTCAATAGTGTGGTTTTGTGCTCAGCAAACTAGGAGAACAAAAGTGCAAAAATCCTTCTGGTGGTTTTATTGTTCTAGGTTCCTAGTACAAGAAGCAATATAGAATTCCACATTTAGATAAATGAATTATTGTTCAATCTTAGCTCAGTAGACATATCCTATCATTATTTACTAGCATGCATAGCACAGAAATATGTCAAACTGTCTTACCAGCTCAAAGGAAACTTCACTTTTTGCAGTGCTTCTGTCCCTTGATAGTTTAGGCTGTGTGGTTTGATGATCAGGCAGTAGCAGCATAATAAAGCCGAGCTTACTGTGCCCGATTTTAAAGATAATCTCAAGAACCAATGAAAAACTGCTCAGATTATCAGATCGATTTAAAGTAGCTGCATCTGCAATTACTCATTAGTGATGGAGAAACTGAGGAATTGCTGTTAAAGGGTTAACATTTTAAAGGCGGAGTAATTTACTGGATATAAAAGTACCTTCTTGCAATATTTATATAAAAAAAGCCAACAGAAGAGCTCTGTAAGTGACCTAGGCCATTTCCTAGCCCTGCCTGGATGTGAGGTTAGACTGCTTCCATTCAAGGCCTCTGCCCCACCGTGCTCAGACACCTCAGGCGTCCCGGAGCTGCCCTATCCTGTTCTTCCTCCACAGCCCACGGCCGCACTTTGCTCAAAGGGGCAACTCTAGAAACAAAGGCAAACAAGCATTGCAGTGCTTTCGTGTCTAAATCCTGGAGCGTATAACGAATAGATCTTTCCATACGTGGCTGCAGGGCTAGTGTTACAGTCAGGACCCATCAAGTCAGTCACGTGCAGGGGTCCAGTGCCAGAGAAGGGAAAGAGAGACGCAGGCAAAGCACAGCCTGAGGAACAGCCTGCCAGCGTTAGCTCTGGGGCCAAGAGACAGGAAGGCAGAGGCCTTGCAGAAGGGAAGACAGATGTTTCCAAATTGGTACTACAGATTGAATTATGGTGCTTCTTGCAATACCTGCTTTTGGGTCTTCCTCATCCAGTAAGACTCCTGCCAACTCCCATGAGGCCCCATGGTTACCCATCTAAATGTATATTACGCTTTTATAGTTACAACAACCCTGAACAGGAGCAGAAACAGAAAGCCCCTAAAATGCCGGCAGCCTTCAGTCTCATTTAAGCAAATAACACCTGTCGCCTCAGAACTGTATTTCACCTGCTGCAGCAAAAAAATAACTTGTCTCCTGTAGAGATGAAGCGTATCCCTGCATCTTCCCAGCCTACTGCTGCAGGTCACCATAAAGATGCTATGGCTGTGTAAGAGCCATAGCTTTTACCATATTCTGCCTACGAATCACAGAAGAATCAGTACAAGAGTTCAGCAGTAGTTTGGCTCAAATGGCAAAGCACAAACTTCTTTTCCCAGTTTCCTTTCATATTACTGTTCCAAAATAGAGTAGTGTTTCTGACAAGAACACAGCTCTCTGCAAGTTGCCTTTTTTCATACTTCCCCCATACGCCACATGCCCAAAGACCGCTAAACTGAACTCCTGCTCTCAAGGCCCGCTCAGCTCCTTCTCTCATCTTTTTTAGGACCCGTTTACACCTGTCCCACAGTTAGCTTCCCTCAGGTGAACAGTGCTTCTCACCAGGTGATTTGTGTTAAGTTGCATATACCTTGAAGGGTTTTGTTTTGGTTTTAGGTTTGGTTTGGTTGTCTGTTTTGGTTTTTTCGTTTTTTTTTTGTTTTTTTTTTTGTTGTTGTTCAAAGTGCTCCATTTGGAAAGTCATTCACCGTTTGTCTACTGTCAGCCCAATACCAAGTGTGTATGTTTTTCTAGCTCCTCTGGTTTTGGAGGCAAACGTAGTAAATAGAAGGATCCCATTACAGTGGAAGCTACTGGGACGTGCAGCACTTGCTCTGCCTGTGCTGCATGCTCTGGCTTGTACAGCAATACGCCTTTTAAAGCCTGAGATTAGTGTCAGATAGACTCACATATACTGGGATTTCTCTGTCTACCTGCTTCTGTGCTTGGCTAGTGAACACGTTGTTCACCTATCAGGACAGATGGTCAGTACTATAGGCCAGGACCACTTCTGTGTCCCCATCGTGCTGTCACTCAAGAATCTGTGAAATCTGACTTCTTTCCTTTCCTCTGCTCATCAAGTCCCCCAGTAAAAAGGACACTGTTCTGGTCAGTGCAACATCTTAAGTCCACGATCACATCCCTGATTGTTGTGAATACTGTGCAAAGTGCAGCAGACCACAGCCATCTAAGGGCTTTGTCTACATGGGTGGTGCTGCTGGCATCTTCTTGCTACCTCAACATCCCACTGCTCAGTGCATGACTAACCTCACCTTTGCAAGGCAGGCTAAGGACAGATCACCTGCTTACCTGAGCACAGCAGGGGTGGCTAAGCAGATTCCCCCGCAGTGATGGGCTTAGGCAGCCTATTGCAAACTCTGTTCTTTTAAGCAGGCCTGCTTGGCCAAGCACTTAAACATCAAATACCTTTACCACACTATTATCATAACTCTTTCCTGTGCTTCACACTGCTGTTCAGGAATCCGCCGCTGTCGGTTACTGAGGTCACGGAAGGGTGGAGTGAGACCTTTTAGAGACAGCTTGTTTGAGAGCAGGGGAGGCCTCCCAAAACCCAACAAAACATGGACGTGCAGTGCTGCCAATGGCCCTAGCATTCATGAGGAAGCACGTTTTTTCCAAATTAGATATTGCTAGGTCAGGGACATTTGCAGTTTGCTGCCACAGAAAAAAATCTCATCTCAGACCCCTCCACATGCATGGTGTTAACAACTCATTGGCCAAAAGCTTAATTGTTACAGCTTGCTTCAAAAGGAACAGTCTCCCTTATTTTAATATCCCGATGCCACATACCAAAGCAAGCTCTTTCCTGCTCATGAAGTCTGCTTTCTAGGGTGACCAGAGGCAACTTCTAGCCCAACATAGCAGCAAACCACCTCTGTCTACCAGATGTGCAGCTAGATAGGGTGCAGCAGTGACAGAAAGAGCTCCTTCAGCAGTTCTGGGGCCAATGATACTAACAGAAACAAGGAGCGTGCAGAATGGAGATGTGGAGGGGCCCTAGAAAGATAAGCAAGTTTCTCCTCCTCCCTTAAGCAGCCTGGGGCAAGTTACCACAATGTAGATCCTGAAGTGCAAACAGCTGCAAGATAAAGCGGCAGCAGACTGTTACAAACCATCAGCGATGCTCTGCCCGGTACCCGTCTGCACAGACACCAGTGCGATGCAAGCAGCTGAGCAGGCTCAGCTCAACGAGAAACCGGAGCTGGCTCGATCCTCTGCTGCCTCGTGGAGGGAATGCACGGTACTTGCAGCACAGCAGGATGCATAAGCACACTAAGACAACACCTCCCACGACTTATCACAGAAGGTGACAAGAAAAATGGAAGGAACCAAAAAAAAAAAAAAAAAAAAAAAAAAAAAAGTCTCTTGGAGCAGTGCTCAGGAAGACCCTGAGCTAGGGGTGTATTGAGGGAGTAATAACAACATCGACAAAGCTAAGCTCCCTAGGTTTTTAAATCAGTGTAGCAGAGACCACAGTTGTTCTGAACAATCAAACCAGGGATGTGGATGCATAGAAAAACTCTCCTAGCACTCACCCGTGAAAGAAACAGCTTCTCTTCGTTACAGTGCTTCCTCTTGTTTAGGGAGCTGTGGGGTTGGCTAAAGTCTTGGGTAAGAGATGGGGGAGTGGGAAGAGAGTTTATTGGTAACGCAGCAACAACAGATTACTGCACTAGAAATACATGTCATTCACCGCAAAGGTTCTCTCGGTTTAAGATCTCCTGAAGCCAAGCAGCCCATGGCTTAGTAGCACTATGCCTACATAAGATGTAGGTCTTCACATTCAAAACCAGCATTACAGTAACTTTTAAAGACAATTATCCTAAACAAAGCGAAGATACAGAGATGTCAGAGAGAAACATTCACAGTTACAGTGCAAATAGCAGTTTCATGGTTGGCTTTATTAGCTAGCAGAAATGGCTCAAACTTTGTGCTACTGACCTGTTAACTGCAGCAGGCCAAGTCCAAGGCAGAAGATGGAGTTGCAGGCACATCCAGGTAGGACAATATTTCTGAAATTTCTGCATAGTTCTAAAAGGCGCTCAGAGTTTCAGTTAATGTGCTTGGAAAATGCTGGGATCTCTCCAGCATTGAGTTGATTGAGTAGAAAGCCCTGGTAGCAAGAGTTTGTCTGGAATTGTATGTTTGAAGACTTTTCATTTGCAGACTCCACCTGGAAAGGCAAAGTCTTTCTGAAACCTGAGTGGTGTTTGGTCTCTTGGACACACAGTTCTGTGATGATTGTATGAGAATTGTTTTTGATCATATACCACGGACAGGGCTAGGACACAGTTAACAGTTACAGCTAGGTTTAAGGAGCCAAAGATATGAGTAGGAAAAGTAACACCACCTGTGTTGTTTGCAAAGAGTAAGGGAACTTTAATTTGGCAAACATGCTTGCCGTGGGTATGCTTCTAAGGTTCCACGAACATCCAAACTCTCAAGTCATGTGAGAATACCAGGGAAAATAATTTAAAATTTTGTACTCTTTATAAGGTTATTGTAAAAAAAAAAAATTGTGCATCTACATAAGCTAAAGGGTAATTTTCAAGGTACAGTTGCTTTTCCTGCCATTATAAGGGGGTTTGACCTAAGATTCTCAAGAAAAAAAAAGGGCAAAACTCAATCACATCAAGTTTGAGATGTTAACAGTATAAGTGGCAAAAGAAACAGGCCTATATTTCTATGGACCTAATAGTTTTCAGTTGTACGCAACACAGCTTACACAAAGTAAACTTTGTTTCTCTTCTGAATTGTGCCAACTCTCCTCCCGGCACAGTAAGGAAAAGGCCCTACGCTCTGCAAGGCAAGACCAAGTCCTTAGTTTGTCTGTGTCCCATTGACAGGGCTGTCGGAGCGGCAGGAGACCCACTGCTTGACGTAGCTCCGTGGAAAGTCCTCCCCTGTCTGCTCAAGAGGAACGGACCCACAGTTGGTCTGACCGTTTTGCTCAAATTCACAGTCAACTGGACTCCCACAGTCCGAGTCCACAAAGCCACTGTCAATAGTGTCCAAATCTACACAGATCATAGGGTAACTGTCACCAGGCCTTGCAATGTGAGGGAAGAAGTCATAGGAGCCTTCACTGTAGGAAACACTTTCACCATCAGGAGAAGGCAGAGAACCTGGATTTTCCAAATCCCACTGATTAGGCTGCAAGCAAAGGGCTTCTAGGATGCTCCCCATCCCTCCTTCCAAAGCTCTTTCTACTTGCAGGTGGGCTGGGACACTCAGACTCCTCAGGTGGTCTGTTGACACAGAGCCTGAAGCCAGTATTTTGTCCTGTGTGCTCAGGTCAGTCAGGCGCAAGTCACTGGACATCTTTCTGTCTTCATCATCGTTAACCTTGGGGTAGCCAGTTTCTCCAGTGCTACCGTCTTCCTCGCTGGTATGCTCATGTCCCCTGTACACGCGGTTGCAGTTGCACTGACAGTTACAAGGTGTAAATTCATCAGCCACAGTCACAGTATCAATGGACAAATGCCCATATGACCGGTCCTGAGTCTCGCTGCTGCTGTTCGCACTGGACAGCAGGGACTGGCTATCCTGACCTGGGGCAGTCAGGCAAGACACACAGGGCTTGCAAGGCAGATCTTTTTTCAGCTCACACAGCTCCTCCCGTGATGTGCTGTTGGAAGGACGCGTAGCGTAAACTTCTAGGACTTCTGGAAGGACTATTCCCCATTCAAAGAAGTCAAGGGTCATTTTTGAATGGGATGCACCAACCCACTTCTGCATAAAAGGACATATAGGGAAAGAGAGGTTAGTATCATCAGGTCTGAGGTTCCACAGAAGTGATCAATGTTCTTACGCTTTTAGAGGCCAAGTCAAACTCTAGAATCACTGACTCCTCCAAAATCACAAGGTATGAGATGCAGTTATTACCAAATATCGGTAGCTGCAGGAGAACTGACTCTAGTAATTGAAAATAATTAGCTTTAAGAGGTTTGTGTAGCTTTGCAGTTTTCTCTGTGCTGTAAAGAATGCCACTGCCCACAGCAGCATTCCTTCATGCATCAGCCAGAGGTCCTGTCCCAAGCCACCGTCTCCCCTGCCCTTTTGTCCTGGACACTGCTTCTCTCAGGAAGGATGGTCAGCTTCTCCTGCTATGTGCTGCATCTTCACCCAGCACACACGTAGCCCTGCTCTGTCGCTTCCCTCATCTCAGTTCCCTGGGAAGGAGGTCAGGGCAAGACTTCTCCCAATCTTCTGAATGCGACTATGCCCCAGACCAGCCTTTTCTCTCACAGTGACAAGAAGGAAGCAGCAGCATGGAGGGGATGGGGACCTCAGAGAGCTGTAGCCACCGCCTGCTGCACATAACACTGAAGGAGTGCCACAGATGGAATCTTGCCCTTCTGTATCACCATTAGCGTTACGTTCTACCCTGTGCCATGCATTATCTCTAGATCACAAGCCCCTTGCATTCAGTCACATCTGGGAGTAAAGACACCTCTGGGCTTCTTTAATCTAAGAGCAAAGTAAAAGTTTATGTTCTTTTTGGAGAAGTCGCTGAATCAGACACTCTGATCACAGCAAGCTTTAGGTACGTGCTACTAACACGTGCCGTAAGTCCTACCAGAGGATTCTGCAGTCCAGAGACTGGGCGCAGCACAGATGCAATACTCTTGTTTTGCTCCCTGTCTGACGCTTGCCTAACAGCTGAGCTGTGTCAAGGCTCTAAGTGCACCACCTTCTGCTGTGTATAAAATAGGTGACAATGCTGAGCTCCATGAGCACTGTGAAGGCCTCTGACAGAGCGCTGCGTGAGAGCTGGGTGTTGGCACAGCCAGACTGCCTTAATTTTATCAGCCTCCCGTCCCAAACTGCACTCAGTGTAACCAGACATGAGCAAAGTATTTGAGGGCAGAACAGCTTTACATAGCTCATTACTCTCTGACACAGAGCAGGGAAAAATCTTCATTACAGCAGGAAGCACCAAGTCTGTTTTAATTTATTTTTAACCCAAGCTACAAAGAGCTTTTTGTTAAAGCTGTAATGAACAGAAAGGCACCTAAGGTGCAAAAGACCACTTGAAGAAACAGTGGGAAATCTCTTTCTTAGAGCTGAGCAGGCAGAACATTTCCTGTCCCCTCTTGACAGTTCTTCACAAATTCCTGTGCAACAGAAGCTTAAGGACCCATGTGCAAACAAGAGTAAACAATGTTCCTCTGCTTTCCCTTCTATTTTCATGTCTTAACTTTTCCTCTAACATTTTCACTGCTTCCTGCCCAATCCAGGACTGCTGTCTACAGAGCATTACTACTGTAATTTGCTGATCGTTCTGCACCTGGCCACTGGCTTTGATGCAGGCAGGATGCAGCAGAATGAGCCCTGGTTTCTTGCCAGCTGAAAATGACGAGTCTGTTCATGTGTTAGTGATGTCACCACATCCTCTTGACACCCCTGCCTATGCATCTTGTGCTGTGGCTGTGTGGGCAATTGCTGCTTTAATCTGCAAATTTATTAAGTAGTAATTCAGGTTTAGCAGCACTGAACAGCCTAACTAGAAACTAGCAGGAATGTAATTCCCACAGAACAGAGACCCCCATGGTTTCACCCTGAGAGAAGCATGCTCTTAGCATGCAGGGTGCTTTCACTTCCACTGTTAGGACTAGCCCATGACTCTCAGGAATTCCCACACTGAGTCCACCCGCTCCAGTTCCCATCCCTGAGACCAGCCAGTGCCACCTGCCTCACAAGAGGATGCAAGTAGCCCTGTGGTGCACATAGGGGAAGCCGTAATAGGGCTGAAAGGCAGGAAGGAAGGGAGACAGTCACTGCAGGCTTCAGCTTGCTTGGCACCCATCCAAAACTACTTGCTTAACCTAATTGCAAACACCAGTCATGCAGCAGTGAGAAGATACATGAAGATCATTTAGGGCCCAGATGGTGTCCCTCTCCCAGAGGGTCTAAGAAAAAGCAGAAACAGAAAGCAGACACTGAAGTGTCTCTGATCAGTACTGCTGTGACAACAGGAACCTGTTCAGAAGGAGGCAGTGATGTCTGCCCTCCATGACAGCACTTTCAGTTTCATAATGGCATTGTGAGTTGCTCTTCAGCTTAGTACAACCATTATTTATGGATGCTCAATGTTTTTACTTTTGTATCCCAAGAACTCCAGCAAACTCTGCAGTCATTTTGTCACATGAGCAAGTTTGTCGGGTGTTAAATGAGAAGAGAATTTGGGAAGGCTAGGCAAAGTTACTCAGACTCTTCCTTCAATAGGGAGGCAGCTGCACTGTGCTATTACACAGCAGTTATTTGCCCCCAGAGCTCTAGCCAGCTTCCCAGGATGATATGCACAGCTATTGTCTGTATGAGTGCCTCTTCAGAGAGAGGCACAAGGCTTAATGTTGAGCTCATGTCACTGCAGAGGCTGGAGTGAGACACCTGGCTCTACTATGAGGTCTGATCCATGGCCTTGATGGCAGCATGGGAGCAGAGCTTTGGAAGAATCCCAGTTACTGTCCTGGTATCCCTTTGTCCAGTCCCTTCAGGTTCTCAGGCTTCACAGATTACCTATGAGCTCAGCTCACCCACCGAGACAGCATCTGCAGGCCATAAGCACCACAGACATGACAAAAGCCTTTGTGGCACCGAATAGACTCTGGAGAACTCTGATCCTTATATCTTGAGCTGTTTGGCATTCTCTTGAGACAGATTCCCCCTCCCACTGCCCTAATGAGAATCCTTTGCCCAGGACAGCATGACAGGCCTTTTAGTTTAACTTTGTCATGTGCTGCACTTGCTTCTCTAGCCCATTTATACCTTGAAATCTCCATTATGCACCAGGTAAAGAGGTTTGAAAAAGGGCGCAGGGTCTGGGATGCAAGCCATCTTCTTCCACAAGCTGGAAAGGAAAAGATAAAGGCTTTGGGAATAAGCACACATTACAGATGCAAAACAAGGCATCTCCTGATCCAATTCAAGCAGCTGAAGTCACCGGCTCAGCCTCACTGGCCTCACAAGTTAGCAAGTGGCTGAGGATCCAAGGATGTCTTGTGCTGCCAGAGCCATCGAATGGCCCTTCTTGGGCACCTCACAAGAAGTGGGGCCTCAGGCCTCACACATACAATATTCACACTAGGGGAAGAAGTTCCAATTCTTCCCTTCCTGGAAAAGCACCAAGCGCTGGAAACACATCTTCCCCTCAGGCTGGACTGGCTTGCAGGCCAGAACTCTGCCCTATGCACTTCTGTGGCCATGGGCTGTGCCAGCCCTGTTGCTGCACCAGCCCAGTGTCCTCCCCTGCGGCAGCATACACCCCGTCCCTCTGCAAGGGTGTGTGACCCTCCAAGGAGACAGGCCCCCAGCGAGCATCGAGGGGCCTGGGTCCGCTTTGGAAAGGGGCCGGCCAGCCCTGGTTGCTGCAGAGCGCAGACAGGACACCAGGAGAACAGCCCAGGAGTCTGGGTGGCCCCTGCTCACTCCCCATGTGCCATTGTTGTCCCAACCTGCTGAATGGCAGCAGGGCCCCAAGAAAAGCAGGGCGCTATTGGCGGTACAGCAGCTGGAGAGCATACCTTGCTGGCCCTCACAGGCCCGTAGCTCTGTCTGTGCATGGATATACAAAAGGCAAAGAAGGCTGCATGTGAACATCCCATCCTTAGGAACACAGAATAGGAGCATTTACTCCAGCTTCCTGAAGCATTCTTACCTCCACTGTTTGGCCAGAAAGGTTGTGATTGAGGCAGTGACTGCCACGACTGCACCAAAGAGCAGCAGCCATCCCATGCCTGCTGTCTGTGTCACTGCTGGAGAAAGAGACAGGGTCATTCAGGCTCACCTTGCATTTCTAGTCTGATCAATAAGCAGGAGATGGTGAGGAGATACCCTCAATTTCTACCCCAGACTTTCTCTCGGGGACACTGAGGCTGTCACCCTGGGCCCAGCATACCAGACATGAGGTCTGAAGGAGGATGCTCAGAGAGGAGCATCAGCTGCTCTATGGCCTGGCTGCACCACACACCAACAGCCAGCATGCTTGGGGCAGGATAGCTCTCTCCTACAGTGACCCCTACTGTTTCTGCCTCCCGGTTTAGGAACACCTCCACAGATGATCCACTAAGTGAAAAGAGTGCAGCTGGCCAGAGACGTGAAGAAAAGATGTTGACTAGATGAGTGCTTGTTGGCTGCTCTCTGCCTGTGATGGAAAGGAGCCACTTTGAGACCCAGCACTCAGATAACCCTTTGCAAAAGGAGCCTGACGCTGCTACCACAGCACCACGTAACACTTCAGTTTGAGCTGCAGATCACTGAGAGCAGGGAAGCTCAGCTGTGACATTGACCACAGTCATCCTGCCCCCCCTGTACTTGAGCGGAGACTCCATTTTCACAGCCTCGGCTCCACCATGCCAAGCACCAGTGTACTTCTGTGCATAAAGTACTGGGCCCTGTGAGGGAGTGGTGGCTACCAAACGAAACAGCCATGCCCAGCGTGACCGAGCAGAGTGCAGGCACAGAACTGAGCCCTGAGAGCAGGACCCCCCTCTCCCCTCAGCTGAAGGCAATTCTAAGCCCCAGTAGTGGAGGGGGGGCAGGTGTGCATCTCTACTAGATCTCCCCCATTTCCAAAAGCTGCAAGCAAGACCCTGGATGTTTGACACTGGAAAGGAAGCTGGAGGCTGCACTCCTGCTGTGGCACCCAAACCTGCAGCCACCCCATCAAACCCTCTTCCCATGGGCCATGCTGTGAGGTGGGCTTTGCAGCCCAGTGAGCACGTATCAGCCCAGGCCTGGGGTTCGTGTACTCAGTAAGCAAGCCAAACATGCCTGCCTTTACTAGACTATTTAGGATTTGTTCTAATTAATTAGATTTGATCAGAGTTCTGGAAGCATTCTCTGACGTTAGGCCAACTGGAAGGACAAGGAGAGCTGGTAGTATGTACCGGCAGGGCTGGTTTTAAACATCAGTGGAGGACTCCATTCACTCCAAAACCCACGGTAGCCAGTGTCTTCTCGGGGCCTGGCTCTCACTTGGAACTCATACTCAGTGTTCGCCTGGAGTTCCCATGGCAGGATCACCAGTGTCCGTTTATCTTCATGGACAGCTTTAGTCTTCTGAGTCTGTGAACAATTAAACACCACTTAGGGCTGGAGTAACTGCTCCCACCTTACCCTCCCTGTGCATCAGTGAGGAGCCCTGCAAAATAATCTGTGCTTTCGTGTTATTTCTGCAAGAGCATGCTCTGGCTGGTCAGTAGCTGCATGGGGCCCCGGAGGATCCTTCCATGCAGGACAGCACAAGCAGCAAGTGAACTATCAGCCTTCCCCACAGGATCTAGGACTTCTCAAACAGCTTCTGCTTCTTGATTTTTTTTTTTTGGTTTTGCCTATTTCCAGCCCAGGCGAGCAAAGAGACACCTTTTCCAAACCATGAAAACCCTTCTTCCACACCAGCACTCCCATCCTGGTTGTGCTGGCCTCCTCTTTGCTGGTACATCCTACCGGATGGTAAACTGACATCTCACTTACCTCCCAGGTGTTGGTTCTTCTCTTATAACGCAGCTGATACTCCAGCTCCTCATCCAAAAAGTAGAAAGGAGAGTTCTGGTAGATTGTTTCCCAAGAAATATTGTAAACCTCTGAGAATACAGCAGTCAGATTGAATGGAGGCTGTGGTTTGACTGGAAGACAGGATGGTGTTACCCTTCATAACATTGCTGCAGGTAAGAGGTAGCCCAGCACAGTATCAGCAATGCAGAGGAAGTAGGGAGCAAAACTACCCTGGCAGGGGTGCACCTTCCTACACAGGACATCCACAACGTTCCTGCCTCTCAGGCTGAGCAGTCCTGAGCCATGCACAGAACCTCACACCTCAGCAGCATAGTGAAGTCAGGCCCACATTTCTCTGAATATGCCTTCTGCCTGTCTCTGAATCTCCTCATCATCTAAGGAGCAGGAGAAGATAGCACAAGGGGCTAACATCTCCTGGGAGGTGTAAAAAGAGTAGAGCACCTTGTTCTCATGACATAGAGCTCCATGTAGTCACAGTCACTTGCACACAGAGTATTTCCCAGACTGTAACAGAGACATCCGGAAAAGTGCAAGTGGCATTCCTCAGGGGTCTGTGTTGGGACCAGCCCTGTTTAACATCTTTGTCAGCAAGATGGACAGCAGGATGGAGTGCATCCTCAGCAAGTCTGCCAACACCACCAAGGTGTGTGGTGCAGTTGACATGCTGGAGGGGAGGGTTGCCATCCAGAGAGACCTGGACAGGCTGGAGAGGTGGGCCCATGCAAACGTCATGGAGTTCAACCAGGCCAAGTGCAAGGTCCTACATGTGGGTCGGGGCAATCCCAGGCACAGATACAGGCTGGGCAGAGAATGGGTTGAGAGCAGCCCTGAGGAGGAGGACTTGGGAGTGCTGGTGGACAAGAAGCTCAACATGAGCTGGCAAGGCACGCTTGCAGCCCAGAAAGCCAACCCCACCCTGGGCTGCATCAAGAGGAGCGTGGCCAGCAGGTTGAGGGAGGTGATTGTGCCCCTCTAGTCCGCTCTGGTGAGACCCCACCTGCAGTGCTGCATCCAGTTCTGGAGCCCCCAACATCAGAAGGACATGGACCTGTTGGAGAGGGTCCAGAGGAGGCCACGAAGATGATGAGAGGGCTGGAGCAGCTCTGCTGTGAGGCCAGGCTGAGAGAGCTGGGGCTGTTCAGCCTGGAGAAGAGGAGGCTCTGGGAAGACCTTGTAGCAGCCTCCCAGTGCCCAAAGGGATCTGATAGGAAAGATGGGGAGAGACTCTTCAGGAGGGCCTGTTGTGACAGGATGAGGGGTAATGGTTTTAAAATAGAGGGAGGTAGATTCAGAGTGGACATAAAGAAAAATTTTATGCTGAGGGTGGTGGAGCACTGTCCCAGGTTGCCCAGAGAGGTGGTGGATGCCCCATCCCTGGAAGTATTCCAGGCCAGGCTGGACAGGGCTCTGAGCAACCTGATCTGGTTGGAGATGTCCCTGCTCCTGGCAGGTGGGGTGGACCAGATGGGCTTTAAAGGTCTCTTCCAGCCCCAAACTGTTCTATGATACTGCATAAACCCAGTGCAAGTCCCTGTGCCATAAGTACCTCAAAGGCAAGTTTTTGTATCCCCTGCAGTGTGTTTTCATATATCAAAAAGCAGTAACGCACAAACTCCAGCAGGGTCTGTCACTGAGCTATGCCACCTCTATGGGGACATCTAGGAGACATGCAAAACACCACTACCCAATCTATAGTCTGTCAGTGGGGGCAAGGAGCTTTCCCAAAGTGTTATGGCATTTGTCAAAAAGATGACGCTTCTCATGTAAAGTTTAATTTCAGAAGAATCCAAGTAGAAAAATCCTTTTTCATATGCCTGCATGGTGCCTGTCTGCCTGGCTAACCATCCCTTTTCTTCAATTTGCTGCACAACTCAGAACACACCAGCATTTCACCACGTCAACTGTATCATTGCACTCAGTCTTCCTGTCATGCAGGAGAGCTGGTTAGGAATTGCCACAGAAAGGGTAAGTGGTGTCTGGGACCCCTTGTGCCACCAACAATGTCATGTTGGTTCAGGGGCCCACTGCAGGAGACTTCTGGGACTCCTTTGAGGAGATTTGTGACATCTGCAATTAAAGCAATTCCTCCTGCCCTTTGGATGCTAGCCAAAAACAAACACTTGCATAGTCTAGGTATGAGACTCATCTAAGCTGAAAATTTATCACCTGCTGCTTCAGAGGGAAAAGGAATTTCCCCATGGAAAGGCTGGGGCCAAGCCAGCTCTAAGCTCAGCCTCAAGCATAAATGTTTCTGTAGATTATGACAACAACAATAAGCACAGTGCTGTGTGTAGACAAGTACACACCAAACATAGCCCCCCACCACTGGCTGCCATGCTCACGCCTTGCCCAGGCTGTCCTAGCAGACAGGCGTAACGTCAGACAGTATTTATCACATCCACCATTTTTGTACTTACTGTTCTCTGCCATGTAAAAGCCTTTGGAAATCACGTGCTGCCCATCAGCCATCTCTGTAACATCCACCTGGACTTTGGTATCTGCCAGGAGTCCCGTCATGTCCACAGTGCACGTGTACTGTGTGTGACTCGTGTTCCTGGAGAACTGCAGGAGACTGCAGGCAGCCACAGTATTTTCTGGATCTTCCTCAGGAACCCTAAAACCACCAAAACAAACAAGTCCATATCTACCACACGCTGTAGTTGGACTAATCTGTTGCTGAACCACAAGGCATAGAAATTAATAAGAAAGAGAGGCAATATGTTCAAATAAAAATTTGTCTTTGACAGATTTCCTCCCCTCCTTCTATTTGCTCAGCTTAACGTCTTTGAGACAAGTAGGAAAGCGATACTGAAGTGTTTGTAGAAGGGAAAGGTGCCCACCCTGCACTGCCCAGGACTGCACCCACTCCATCACCAGGGCAGCAAGGCAGCCGTACAAGGTGTGGACAGGCTGCGTGAGCCCTGCCAGCACACGAGTGAAAGTCCATTGTTAACAGCAGTGAAGGGCAAGGGATTCCCAGTGCAGGAGAGAAAACAACGCCAAGGGAGCCAGAGCCAGCGTAGCAGTCAGCAGCCAGCAATGTGGTCAGTGGACACAGGAACCAGGGATCCTGTGCCAGGGGAGAAGCCGTTTGGTAACTGGAGTGTTAAGCACCAGGTAAAAACCAGCATGGCAGCAAGAACAAGAACTCTACCTAACAAAGAGGACAGAAGAACACCATTGTGCTGTGGCCATGTTAGCAGTTCCTGCTGACTGCACTTTGCTCGTCCTACTGAGACATACCATGTGGCAGTGAGGTTATAAGAACTGGCACCCAGGTCATTTCTCAGGATACAGGACAGGGTCTGCACATAGTCCACAAAACAAGTGAGGTTTTCACAACACGTAGCTGTAGGTTTGGAAAGAGAAAACACAACATCAGCTTCCATGATGAAGCAAGCAGAACTTGCTGGCAACATGCACAGTCCTCAGGGCTCCCACTAAATCTGAAGGGAACAGATTCCTCTGTGCCAGCCCCCCCAAAAGTCTCCAGTCTGAGTGTAAGACGTGTTCCATCTCTACAGGGAAGCGAGTCACTGACAGCAAGATAAGTGTCAAACAAAAAAAAAAATCACTATTAAAAATGCTGTGGCAGCAAGTAGCATGCCAGAATGCCAGGAAACACCAAAATTATGACTGAATTGTTAAATTTATCTTAGTTTCCTCTTATACAGTCACTACAGCAGGGTCACATATTATTTCTGCAAGACTCCTAGCTTACATAGCACAGAAAAGAGGCACCATTACCCCATCAGAAACAGTAGCACATTCAAACATTTTAAAGATACCACTTCCTAAATTGAGTACTGTTCTTTGCTGGTCTAGTTTTCATTTTATTACATCTACTAGCACTTTGCACATTTAAAAAATTATGTTTGTAATTCTTTCTTTGCCATTCTCTCTGCTTACTATTTTCTACAGCCTGATATCTGCAGCATCAATACTTTTCAAGTACAGCTCCAAAGGCTCAGAATATGCTTTTCAAGGAATTTTGGCAAAAAATATTGCAAGTTTGTAGTTACTATAATTTCCATAAATTGCTGATACTGAAGTGATAGGCACAATTATTAATCACTTAAACTGAAACTGACTTCTAAAGAGAACTTGACAGGCAATTGTAGATTTTACAATGGTCGTTAAGAAAAATCGGCTAATTTGAAAGTGGTCACAAAGCAGCATCTATGCTCTTCTGGTTGTTTTGCAAGAGCTCTTTTCCCAGCTACTTCAGTCATCACAAAGTTCCTGTTGCATCAGAGCACACACTGCTCTGCCTATGCGAGCTCTGGGCAACACTCAGATTTGTGTACTCGCCACCCTCAAAGGGTCAGGATGGCAACAGGAGAAATCCTGGGATGTTTGCAACAGGCTGGCCCCAAGGGTGTACATATGCTGTATTAAACCGTAAGTGATTCAAATTGTGTGGTTGTCACTTTGTTTCATTTTGACCTTTTCACTTCACACTGACTTCAGAATTTCGTTCTAAAATTTTCATTAAGTTTTACCTTTTCATTTTGAGTCCTAGGCTCTTCTGAGGGCCCTGGTGCAAGCAATGTTTGTTCCAGAGTCCCAAACAACACGCTTTCTCCCTTAGCCTGACTTTACTCTCCTAGAAAAACAGGGTTATAAAACCCTTGTTTTCTTTTAGGGAGGGCAGCAAGCATTAATAAGCTAATAGGTATTGCTAATTAGCATTCTTCTATGCTATTATGTTAATCAGTCAAATGGACTACTATTCCTAGGTAGGTGGTAAGCTGCAAGCATATCTTTGGGAAAGAATAGGTTAAAAAAAATTAAGAACAGGACAGCTTTTTACTGGGAAAGGGATAATTAAGTATCCTAAACCCAGGTAGATCTACCCAGGCAGCTTCAGGGGAAGAAAAAAAAAAAAAAAAAATCAAATACTTTCAACAGTAAGATCTAGTTTGGTCCAAACTGAAGTTAGTACATGGCAATTCCCTGGCTTGTATTACACAAAATTCAGAACAGACCGCAATGGTCTTGTATGGCAAGAAGATATAAGTCTGAACTAAGCTTTTCTGCTAATTTAGGTTTGGAGCAGGTCCACGGCTCTGCCTAGAAGCAGCATATAAGATGCTAAACTTGCACCTGCGCCCTGCAGACACTGTCACTGCTTTTTTCTGTCCAGCTGACCTGATCAGAAAGTCAGCTCTGAGTCAGCTGGGGCTTGCACTGGGGGAAGGAGCCCACAGGGGACGGGGAGTGACTGCACAGTGCAACCCTGAGCAAGGGCTCAGACCAGGAGAGATTCACTCCACTGTCCGTCCCTAGCCGGCCTGCCAACAGCAGCCATAAGCCCCAGGAATATCCTGGACATGGCCACCAGAACCTTTCCTATGGCAAAGGAGGGTTTTTTGAGGGGAAGTACCACTCTAATGCCAACAGGAGACATTCCAGTGCAAGGCAGGCACTCCCTCTGCACTCTCCCCACTGGTGCTACGCCCTGGAGCGGTGTGCGCTCTGGCTGAGCTCTGCCCTTCTCGTGTCTGTCCTCCACTGCCCACGGAGCCTCTTCCATAATGCATTATCCCATGGAACCCTCTCCCCTGGTACCCTATCTTGTGCTTGCTGTCCCATGGCAGCCTCGTGCATCCACATCTCAGCAGAGCTTGTGCCAACAGCTACCAGGATAAATCCTGTGGGTGTACAGCCCGGAAGGGGTGTCTGGGTACTTACTGTACTGGAATAAAAGGAAGAAGGAAATAATCTGGAGCCACAGTTCGTTCCTCATGTTGGTTCTGACTGGATGTCCTGGAGGAAGAAAAAAAAAAAAAAAGAAACAAAGAACAAAACCAACAACCAAACTTTAAAAACCCAAACTAAAAAAACCCAACTAAAGGTTCAGCTCAGCCATCTGCTTGTGTGTTGAAGGTTGATGTGGAATTAATCTTGCTTTCATTTAAGTATCTAGAAGCAAAGTGCCTAATTTAGGCAAGGAATCTCAGCTCTCCTGTATGCATCTACTCCACAGGCTAAGGTGGGGGGAGCAAGCAACAGCCCTGCCAACCAGCCATAAACCAGGTCTGTGAAATCTCTGCTCCTTGCCAGCAGCGTATGCACAGAGAAAGCAGCAAAGCAACTGCAGCCGCAGTCCGTCCATGCAACAGGAAGGCACTTGGGTTACGTGCTCACCCTTTTTTCTTCATTGATTTCCTGCAAATAGAAATGGCTTGCAACTAGGAGAAGTGACATTGCTGTGGCTTAAACATCTGTGCAGCGGATTAGTCAAACAGAGTCTGAATGTCACTGCAGGTCTGCGGGAGCAAGGCTTGTGAGGACTCATTGATTTGGGCTACCCAGTGTTAAATAAGCATGGAATAGCTAGTTAAGGGACTCAGGAAAGCAGACCAGACCAAAACCAATGAACAGCCTTCCTTGTGTCCAGAAGAGAACGATGTACAGCACTCACTTCAGGGGAAGACTGTCCCTATGCAGTTTGGAGAAGAGAACCTGCAGGAAAGTCTTTGGAGAAGAGGACAGCAGGATGTTTACAACAACAGGAGAAAACAACATCACATACAAATGACTGCTCAGCCCACAGCCCCTGCTCTAAGACCAGGCTCTCCAGCCACATAAGTCTGTATTTTCACAGTATTTAACATTTACAGAAACACACAAGTGTGCACAGAAAGACAAAATGAGCTCGCTGAAGAGCACTGGCTGTTGATATCTAGTACAGATTTCAGCACTGTTTTCTCAAGCAATTCTGAAATGCACTAGGCTGCCTGGGGACAAGACTTTGAAGAAGCAACTTGTACTATTTCTGGGACATACTTCTGTTGGCAACAAGTTGTGAGGATGCACAGGCAGCAGGGAGGGCCCACATGCCGTGCCAGAGCAGCAGCATCACCAGTGACCAGACACGCAGGAGTGTCTGCAGAGCCCCGAGCTCTGCCAGAGCCCCAGCACTAGATTGCACAGAGGCACCCGTGAAAGTGATATGGCTGAAGACGGGGCAGCAAGCTGCAACCACCAAAACATACCCAGAACTCCTGGCAGGGCCTGCGGCAGATCACAGAATCATAGAATGGTTTGGGATGGAAGGGACCTTTAAAGGTCACCCGGTCCAACCCCCCTGCCAGGAGCAGGGGCATCTCCAGCCAGATCAGGTTGCTCAGAGCCCCATCCAGCCTGGCCTTGAACATTCCCAGGGATGGGGCATCCACCACCTCGCTGGGCAACCTGGGCCAGTGCCTCACCACCCTCACAATAAAGAATTTCTTCCTTATATCTCATCTAATTCTATCCTCTTTCAGTTTAAAACCATCACCCCTCATCCTGTCACAACAGGCCCTCCTGAAGAGTCTCTCCCCACCTTTCCTGCAGCCCCCTTTGGGCACTGGGAGCTGCTCTCAGGTCTCCCCGGAGCCTCCTCTTCTCCAGGCTGAACAGCCCCAGCTCTCTCAGCCTGGCCTCACAGCAGAAGTGTTCCAGCCCTCAGATCATCTTCATGGCCTCCTCTGGACCCTCTCCAACAGGTCCATGTCCTTCTGATGCTGGGGGCTCCAGAGCTGGACGCAGTGCTGCAGGTGGGGTCTCACCAGAGCGGACTAGAGGGGCACAATCCCCTCCCTCGACCTGCTGGCCACACTCCTCTTGGTGCAGCCCAGGGTGGGGTTGGCTTTCTGGGCTGCAAGCACTTGTTGTCAGATCACATCCAGCTTGTCATCCACCAGTACCCCCAAGTCCTTCTCCTCAGGGCTGCTCTCAATCCACTCATCCCCCAGCCTGTGTTGATAGTACGGGGTGCCCTGACCCATGTGTGAGACCCATGTACTGCAGTGCCTGTGCCTCCCCCACCACCAGCAAACACCCAGACAGTCACTCAGAGAATGTCAGTGAGGCCTCTCCCACTTGGGGAACATTTGTGGTGTTTAAAAATTTCCCAGGTTTACTCAAATAATGAAAGCAAAATAAATTTAGCAGCCACCAAAAAGCCCCTGCCACCCCATGTGAGACTTGCTCTTAAGGCACCCCAGCGTCCAGATGAGATCAGAAGGCACACGCGAGAGGTGCCACAAACACCTCACGGCGGCAGCACCTCAGCCCTGTGGTGGGAGCAGCCACACCACTGCTGCACCCCCTTTTTGCCCACCATGTCCAGCAGATGAAGCACATGCTCCAGCTGGGCCAGGAGCCACCAGCACCCTGTTCATCTCCCTTGCCTGCTGTGAGTGGCAGGACAGAAACTCCTTTCCACTCCAGCTCTTCTTTCTGCATCGGACATTTCCTTCATGAAGGAAACCGGTCCCAGGTCTCCAAGGTTTCTCTGTACAATAACTGTTGTCATTACCACTGCTCCCAGTGGTGCACTCCCTGATTACTAAGACACTGCCCACTAACCCCACCTTGTGCTCCCGCTCATCCTTCCATTGCTCCTTAAATTCTCATTCCTTTGAGGAAGGCACTCATCCTCCCACCTGAAACCTGTCACCCAACTTCATGCTAAGACTGGCTGCACCATGAAAACAGATGCCCTCAAGGTGGGCAGTCTCCTGATAATGATGCAACATCTGCTCATGACTTCCTAGCATGAAGGGCTCTGTTCCTTGCAGCACATTTAATAGAAGAGCTGTGACAAATGAACAGCCACTGGGGTCTATGGGTCACTAGCCCTAGAAATATGGCACATGCAATTGCCCACTGCCTTTTAAAGTCGTCCCTCTCCCTGCAAAATACCTAGAACCTATGGTTGCCGGGCTCAGAATATTCAGGGGTCCCTCAGCTTAAGATGCCAACAACCTGCCCAAACAGGCCTGTTCCCACCCAACAGCAGGCACAGCCCCCAGGGCTGCTGCTGCTGTTCTTCCTCAGGCCTTCATGCCCTCGCTGGCTGTAACCAGCGCACGCTCTGCGCCGCAGGACGGACTAGTGCCATCTAGTACCGTGCCCTGCTGCAGAAGCCTATCTCAGCATCACTTTGACTGTCACATTCCACAGTCTCTGTAAGGCCAAGAAAGGCAACTCGCTGCCTCTTTCAGCAGAGGAAGGAAGGGCTGGGCCCTCAGAGAGCTCTGCAGACCCACTGCTTGTTTCAGAATCCAACTGGCAGTGCCCCCAGTGTTTCGTGTTCATGGTATTTCTGTAGCTCCCTCATTTTACCCCCATTCCTGTCTAAATGGACAGAGCAATGCAAGGGAAGCCTTGACTGCTTTTAGCTACTGGGCTGTGATTTCTTTGAAGTGCCTTCCCTATTTTCCTTCCTCTGCTCAAAGAATAGTACCATCAATCCAATGGGACAGGAACAAGCCAAAGTAACAGGCCCAAGGAGCTCATCAGGAAGACGTCTGATGGAGGTATCAGCGGCTGGCTTTGCATGCTGGCAAGAGATTAACATACAAGGTTGTAATCTGGAAGGAAGCTTCCTGAATAAGAGCACAGTAGCAAAAATAAGACAGAAAAGCAGTAGGATCTGTTAACACAGGTGAAGCAAGGAGACAATACTTCCTCACTTGGGACTCCACTGTCCCACCTCCTGCCCTTGCCAGTGCCTGCAGATTAGTCCAGCACAGTCTCCTTCACTTCTTACACAGTTCTCCTACCTCAGTGTGGTGGGGAAGGGACTGCTGCCTCAGAGCAACACAGAAAGCATCCACCCCGTGTGCGTTTGACCTCCTGGCTGTGCTCCGGGTTGTCATGACAAGACACGGATGCGTGTGCAGAAGAGCTGGGAAAGATGCAGCTCTGCAGCAGTGTCTCTGGTCTTTGATGGCTGTAAGATCTCCTGGCTTCAGAGACCTAGCAGCCCCTGTTCTAAAGCTTCCTCCAGTCAGGCTCTCTGCAAGCTGCAATCCCAGTCTATGATTAAGACTCCCACCTTTCCCACATCCCTCCATTTGTTACACTCTTCCCATTTGCTTCCCTCTGTCAGCACCCTGCTCACACAATCGTTCACGAGGAGGGAGGAATGGCAGTGGGCAACAAGGCAGGAACTTACTCCCTGTCTGGCATTAGAAAAGTCCTTTCTACCACCTCATTTCAATTTTTGCCTGTGAAATGAGGACCCTTGAGAAAGCTTAATGCATCCATGAAATACAGTTACTTAATTCCTACAAAGCATCAAGCACTGCTGAGCACCACTGCTGCAAACTCTGTAGTATCCTAGGGAACAGTGTGAACATGGAGTAATGGAGTTGAGTAGCCATTCATCTAGATTTGCTGTAGCATCATCATGTAAATGATGCTACAAGGTTTTAATATGCCAGAGAACAGGAAATAGGATCAATACAGACACAGACAATTATGAAGTTATTTTTAAGGACCTGGAAATACAGTGCTATAACCTGCCAAAGATGGCTGCACTCTAAGCTCACAATTTGAGGTGTCTCCAGGAAATGTATGCATTTACAGAACTTCCACCAAAAAAGCGCACCTAATTAAGAACTCCATTTAAGTAAAATAATAAAAAACAATCTAGTATTTCCAAGCATGAGAAAATAAGTGTCATAGCTACACCCAACTTTATGCTGAGGGCGGTGGAGCACTGGCCCAGGTTGCCCAGAGAGGTGGTGGATGCCCCATCCCTGGAAACATTCCAGGCCAGGTTGGACTGGGCTCTGAGCAACCTGATCTGGTTGGAGATGTCCCTGCTCCTGGCAGGGGGGTTGAACCGGATGGCCTAAAGGTACCTTCCAACCCAAATCAGTCTGTGATTCTACGAAGAGAGAGTGGAAGCCTCTCAGTCCACCAGTTATATGCAAAACCAAGCTTTCCGCTTAAAAAAAAAAAATCATTATCAATATATACTGCCATCTAATCACAAAGCTAAACCAACAGGGAGACAGAAGGATTCTCCAGCTGTCCAGTAGAGGCCAACAGCAACGACAGCAGGGGCACAAGGGTCACATCAGCTATAAGAAAGACTTACAGTAAAGTCACAGATATCAAGCAGTAACAAACTGGCAGCAGGGAAAACTGGTAGAAACATGGACATTACCTTGCACCGTCCTTTCAGCTGTCCATTTCAGCCCTCCAACACTTCCATGGCTAAATCATTACTGCGACTCCAGACACCACATGCACAAGAGCTGCAAAGCAGGTGGATCTCATCAGCACTGAGTAAAAGCAAAGCCTATGTGCACAACCAAGGGCTGTAGTGTGTTGAATGCAGTGCTAAATGGTGGTGATGTCACCACTGTATCAGTATTACTGTGCTGACAGAAGGATGTGGTGAGCAGAGGAGGCAATGAATTTGGGTTCAAACACCCACGCAACATTTATTACTGTATTGCTCTGCTCTCTTACTCTTATGTGAGAAAAAGGTGGGAGAGCAGATAAAAACTCACAAGCTTCAGCTCTAAAAGGTCATAGTGGGGCTGGTAGAGTTAGAGCCTTGCAGCAGGGAGGCATCAGTGTCAAGGCATTAAATGTTTAAGCCAAACTGTATGGTACAGAGTGTACCACATCGGAGGAGCCAAGTGCCCCTGTGCTGTGCTTCCCTCTGTTCCCAAATGGCCCCTGGGACGAGGGCAACAGCACCAGTCCTCAGACCACATGCAGGAAGGCGGTCTGGCTCCTGCACAGGAGGAGGGGCTCATCCCTCCCCTGATCTCATGCCTGCAGCTCATGTCTGGGCTGGAGCTTTGCAGATGGCAAGGCTGACACTGAGTGTAGGTCAGCTGTCCTGGTTAAACCACCACATCAACTCAGCTTAAAAGGGGCTGCAAGGAGCCCAGTGCATGCTCCTTGTGTCCTTGGGCAAGAGGGAAAAGGAGCAGCACTATGGAGGGGAATTGGCAGACACAGTATAGCATGGTGGTAGGAGGGTAGAGAACAAAGAGCTGGAATAACCCAAGGAGACTGCAGCAGTGAAGCAGGCACAAAGCAGCTGGGTGCAGGGTGAGCAGGCTCTATGTTCATAGAATCATAGAATGGTTTGTGTTGGAAGGGACCTTAAAGATCATCTCATTCCAATCCCCCTGCCCTGGGCAGGGACACCTTCCACAGGACCAGGTCTCTCAAATCCCCATCCAACCTGGCCTTGAACACTGCCAGGGATGGGGTATCCACAGCTTCTCTGGGCAACCTGTGCCAGCGCCCCACCACCCTGTTCAGCCCCGAGACCTGTTGAGCTGAGGAGCCCACTGCCCCTCCTGCACAGCGAGAGGAGGTGCAAAGACTCGGCATAGCACAGCACAACCCGGCCACGCAGCCGGGGCAGCGGGTGCACAGCCAGTAGGGACCAGCTCCCACCCAGACCTCAGAGCTCCTCAGACAGCTGTAAGGGAAACTACAGACACAGGAGAGTCATGGCTGGTCACTCTAAGTGCAATACACATTTATAATAGTTAAAGAGCAAAATAAACTCCATCCCTCATGTAGGCAAGGATGCAGCAATCCCAGGCCATAGAGGGCATAAGACTGCCAGAAGATGCTCAAGACAGAAGGTCCCAGCTCCGTACTCAGCAATATCTGCTGAGTTATATATATCATATATGATAAGTTATTTGAAAGATAATCAGGAGCTTACCACTTCCAGCATACGTAATATCTGTTTGAAAAGGAGAAATCCAGACTTAAAAGGCTGATGATCCCAGTCTGGAGCAATGACTACACAGCCATGGGGAAACTGCTAATAACGGCGTGGAAGAGAGCAGCTCTGGTTTCTGTGCTGATGCACAGGCAGGAACAGGGTGAGGTGTCGCTGTGTCAGCGGATGTGCCCGGGAGACTGTAAGAGTGTTAACAACAGGCCAGAGTTTTTATAAAAGGCAGTAGGGTATTCTGGCCCATAAAGCAGGTCAGCAGGTCTAAACCTAAACTACAGAAAAGCTAGCATGGGATTCAGTTAATATACAACAAATGGATGATCATACAGAGTAATTGCAGCCTAAGAAGTTATACAGAAAATAGCACAACAAGCAATTTTTCATTTTTAATGAGTTAAGTTTGAGAACAAATAGGCATTTAGGTGCAATATGTTTAAGTTTATAAAGCAATTGGTCTTCGAGTACCACTAGCATTCTTGTTTCCAAAGTTAGCTCTGTAATATCAAATGCATATTACTGCATGTTTTGAAAGTAGCATAGCTTGTGCCTGCCAGACTATCGCTCCTTGGACTGATCACACATGCTGCCCCTTCTCTCCTTCCTCTGCACAAATAATGGTGCTATCCCACCTTGGGGAGTCCTGTGTAACCATGGAGCAAAAGCTGCACTATTGTCCTGGTCTGCTATCCTCACAGGATACTACTAACTGCCTGAGAAACATCTAGCCTAGCTGCTCACCCTAACTGACCTTGTGCCATCCTGCGCTGCACCCAGCAGTGAAGTCTCCACAACCCACGGGCAGCATCAGCTGAGACAAGTCTTTTCTAGAAGCTTGGGCCTGACACCATGCCTGTAAGTGATCCACGAAGCGTGCAGAAGGAAGAGCACGTGTCTCTTACAGAGATTCTACTCCAAACACGAGGAATAGCTGTTGGGCTAAGTACTGGGATCTTCTCCATGCATGTCATAACAGCGCACAATCAGCACACAGGCCAGCCCAGTGACCAGCAAGGACCTAGCAAGCACGGTCAGGAGCCACCTGCCCTGACCTAGTGGTCCAAAACATCTGTTTCTCCCGCGGTGAGTCTGGGGCATGGAGGTGCTTGCTGTGTAGAGAAAAGGAAGGAGAGATAGGACTGAAGGCAGGTAACGGGCCCTAGGAGAGAGCAACAGTGGCAGCTGGAACTTTTTTCTAGGACAGTTAATTTTAAGTTAAGAAAGTTTATCCTTCACCGACTGCCAGAATTCCAGTGTGTACAGTTTCCCTCTGTGATGCTCACTGCTGGTGAAGCATAAAGCCAATAGAAGCACTAAGGGCTTGCCAGAAGGCTGGAATAGCTCATCATGCATGGATGTGTTGAAACTTAATGATTGATTCTTTGCTGTCATCTAGTACTGTGCCTATACATGTGTGTATGTGCAAGTTCATGCACGTGCACATGTGAAACTGCACATGTGCTGCAATGTGAAGAGCAACAAGTAGTCTCACACCTGTGGAGCAAAACTGGGAAACCCAGCACAGTGTGATCCACCAGATCTCTCTCAGTGACCAAGAAGAACTGTGTCCACCATATCCAGCCTGGTAAGAGCCATGATGTAGGACACACATGCAGGATCTCTAGGAGCCCTGAGACATGTTGCCACCTAGAGCACAGTACATAGATACACCTCACAAAGCAAGTCAGTGGGCGCAGTGTGCAGTGACCATCTCCAAGAGCACACAGCTCTGGAGCTACTCAGTGCTGTGTGGGCACCAACTCCTCTATACCCTGGTTCCACAGAACTTCCAGGCAGCTGAATCCAGCCCCCAAAGTAAAGCACTTTGAGACCTGAAGCAGTTCAGCTGCCATGGATTTATGTTGATTCAAGATAAGAGGCAACTACTTTCATCCAGCTGTAACCTCAGCCTAACCTGCAGTGGCAAAATTCACCAAGAAGCAAGTGTGAAGGGCACACCAGGGAAGGCTTGGTAGATTCTGCTGGAGTTATTGATGACCCAAAAGCATTTTGCCACGACTGGAAGAAGGGCAACATCTGTACGCATTTATCGGCAAGAATAAATACATAAACAGGAAATAACAGTCAGAGCTGACAATTCCTTTCTCTGGAAGAGAATTAGTGACACTTGCAGTTGTCATCAAGTTCATGACGTGGGGGAAAAAACCCCACACAAACAGTACTACCTCTGTATTTTCTTCCTGTCACAATGGAATTAAAACAATATCCTCAGCATCAGCAAAGATACAGACCTGGTATAACTAGGGTCAAAGGCAGCTTTACTGGCTGGTGACATTTAGGAGGAAGATAATAGTACATTACGATAAGTAATGAGTAAAACATGGCAGGAGAACAGCTGAGACATGAGTAACAATGTTCTACTGGAAGGGAAAGCAATAGAAGAAACCACCTCAAAGCTCAGGAAATGGGGTAAAATATGAATGAGCCAAGCAGAAAGCGGAGGCGTTAGTCAGCAAAGCAGCAGGTTGAAAAACAACAGAGCCCCCCAGCTGGCAGCCTGCGAGCTGACACAGGATGCTGCACAGAGCAGGGAAGAGTGTGCTGCCTTCGAGCTGGGAATGCCAAATGCCACCTGTAGAGACCCCAGCACTCCACCTCCCTTTTGCCTTTGCCAGTTTTCTCTTTGTAGCCGCCAACACTGGGCTCAGCCTCTTGCTTTCCCCAGTATACATCAAGTCTGAACTTATTCTGCACAGAGGCTGTGGGAGAAAGACATCACTTTGGCTCCTGCCAAAGGAAGAGGGCTTACCTTCACAGAGCTGTGACTATGTACGTCTTGCTCACACAGAGGCTTGTATTTTCTTTTAGGAAATCACCGACACATGCTGGTAAACAGAAACAGGAATGACTGTGCCTGTGAACTCACCCTGACCATCTGGAACAGAAACCTACAGCTCTGCTCAGGCTCAGACCCATCATCCTCATCTGCACCGTGCAAAACGTGCCCAGAGCACCTCCCCAGATGCCTCCCTGCACTGTGTATGTGCAGCCCACAGGAAAGCACTCTCTCCCCAAAACAGCCTCCACACCACCCTCCTCTGAGGGCCTAGACCCCATCAGAGAGCCCACAGGCAGGGCCCTCCCACCGAACATTTGTCAGAGCCCTGCCCCACAGCTGGGTTCTGGCAGCTTCACAAACTAAGCATCAGCCTTTTCCCCTCTGTTCAGCTCATGCATCCCATCCTCTCCACTCTCACAGCCATTCTCAGACTGGTCCCAGCTCACACCTTCTGTGTTTGTGCTTCCAAAGAGCGCTGACTCTTCACAGAAGCAGCAAGCCTGTCGGGCATTCCCACAGCACTCACCTGAGTCAGCAGCGCTGGCAGAACTCCTTGTTCCTTTCACGCAGGCTGGCAGAAACAGATCTGTTTAGAGCCAGCATCCACCAGCTTGTCCCTAGATCCCCACTCACAGAGATGCACCAAGAGCAGAACGCTGGCATACAGCTATTTATGGCAAGAGCCTCACCTGAGCCACCTGGCACGTTGTTTTACCACAGCTGTCAAAAATCAGCATGCCCCACCCAGCTGCCTGGCCACAAGCTTTTACAGCAGGCCTCCCGCACAGGCATTGTGTGTGCCTTGGGCTGCTCCTGGCACCTCTAGCAGGGCAACAACCACGCTATTTTCAGCCTGACTGTGGAAGTGCTTTCAAAGCAAAAGCTACTGGCTCACACCACGCACTGCCTCCGCGTGGCAAAACGCTCCAGCAGCGCTGCTGGCTCCATCCAAACCCTCGGAACATGCAGTCCTCGCACAATTGGTGGCTTCTTGTATTGCTCGCAGGGATATACCAGGTCTTTAGGAGAAAAGGCGGGATGGGGCTGCAGGACAGACAAACAGGCAGACCTATGAGATGCACTTTGCAGTATGTTGAGGCATATTAACAACATTGGAGATAAACAGGATTTTCATGGAAACAGACTGCTCCAAAGAAACCAATGTTTCAAAAAATTGAAAATACTTTTCTGCATAGAGAAGCCTAAAGGCTTTCTGAGAGTTTCCTGGGGCAGTGCAATTTTGTGGAGCTGTGGCTTTGCTATGGCTTTGCTGGTAGGAGTTCATTGTAAGGTGGCAGAAGGCAGGAGCTCATTTTGTTTGAGGCTAAAAAGGTCAAAATATGGGATTATTGGCTCCACAAGAGCACAGGGGCTAATACGATGAAATTGTGTCACATCAGTGTATCTGCATCCAAATGAGCCTGGTGAACATTTACAATGCTCAGCAAGAAGAAGAGTCTGGAGATTGTTCCTATAAAAGGCAGGATTGTTCCTATAAAAAGGGGATTTCACGCTCCACAGTGGCTCTGGTTGTGGTGAGAGGCTCTTGCTCGAAGCAGGAAGCTGTGTGGTTGCTGTCCGGTGACCAGCCCTGCAGAGCCTAGCCTCCGCGCTCCTCACCCTGCCACGGCACATGTGCAGAAGTTGGAAAGTGATGTGCTAGGAGCAGCAAGAAGCTAAACCAGTGGCAAGTAACATGCAAAATAGAGACAATATGGACAGCCGTTGAATGTGTTGGTCCTTTGTACTGGGGAGCACAGCTGGAGGTTTTTAAGACAAGTCATAAGAACAGCAAAGGTGCCCTGACCAGAAGTGGGAAGAATCCCTGATGCTTCTAGACCACAGTGTCTTTGCAGGGGCCCAGCACAGCTCAGAATGGAATAGGCAGCGCACACTAAACTATGGGTCCCGATTCCTGCCCTCTGGAGGAACAAACAAGGCCCTTGGTGGCTCTGTTGCCTCTTGTGTTGTGGAGGAGCACACTACGTGCTTCTCGAAATGAACTGCTCTACATAACCTTCAAGCCCAGAGCCAGTCAGACTCGTGCACTGGTTAGTGAACGTGGCTCGGCGCGAGCCCGCCGGAGCTCCTCGAGACCACTGCTGGCCACTCACCAAGGGCCAAGAGCACTGACTTCAGGGCCAACCGCGGCCAGTGCAGACCTGGTTCTTACAGCAACTGTGTAGAGCACCAGGACAACACGCGGGGACTGGTTACAACCATGAGCCAGGTGTGGAAATTCTACCCCCAGAAGGCAGTCCAGTGCTCTCTCACCCTGTTAAAATTCTTGTTGCTGTGTGGGTGGCTCGCTGCAAGTGAAACCAGCGGTGGCTGAGCTGGGGAGAAGCAGCTAACCTCAAACTCTTCAGCTTATGGCAAATTCCCCCACGTCTCAGAGCTGGGGAAACAGCAGCAAGCAGGAAAGTCCCAGTGATATGTTAGTCACCAGCTCAGTAACCTTCAAGCAGAGCGCAAACACCACGCTGCTGTAAACGCCCTGCTCTTACACAACGGAGCTGGGCTGGCTTTGTGTAGCGGGGGCTACAGCGGCAGCTGCTGCGAGGAGCTGCGGGGAGCTTCCCCTTGGTGCAGTGGACCCGGCCAGCTCCAGGGTGGACCCGCCACTGGCCGAGGCTGAGCTAATTTGCAACAGTCATAACACCTCTGTGATAATGTATTTAAGAAGGGGAAAATAAAAAAAGACAAGAAGCAGAAGTGTGGGCAGAGAGGGGGAGGCGCGAGCCCTGTGGGCCTTGCAGGCCTCACCCTCTGGCCTCCGCCGGGCGGCCGACTGGGCCCAACTCAGCCTGGCCCGGCTGAGAGAAGTGGAGAGATGTGAAGAGAACCTGAGAAACGTCTGCCTGCCTGTTGTGAAGACTTTTTCTTGTGAGAGGAATGGCTGCAGATGCCAAGGTCAGTTCAGAAGGAGGGGGAAGAGTAACACGGCTCCTGGCCAGAATTCCCCTGCGGCCCGTGGTGATGGCCATGGTGAGGCCGGCTGTGCCCCTGCAGCCCATGGAGGCCACGGAGGAGCAGAGATCCCCCTGCAGCCCATGGAGGACCCCACGTCAGGGCACGGAGGAATGTGAGTTCTTCCCCTGAGGAGGAAGGAGCAGCAGAAACGACGTGTAATGAACTGACCATAACCCCATTCCCTATGTGGTGCTCGAGGGGGAAGGAAGTGGGGATAATTAAGCCCTGGAAGAGGGGAGGGGTGGGGGGCAGCTGTTTTGTTGTTTCTTTTTCTCTCTCATTATCCTGCTTTGTTTATATTATTAATAAATTGAAATAGTTTTCCCCAAGTCGAGTCTGTTTTGCCCATAACAGTAACTTGAAGGATCTCTCCCTGTCCTTATCTCAAACCTTGAGCTTTCTCTTATATTATCTCTCCCCTATTCCCTCGGAGGGTAGAGGGAGCGAGTGAGAGACTGTGTAGCTTGGTGCCAAGCGGGGCTACACTACAACAGCACAGACGACACCATGGAGGCGGCTGATCCATCACTGAACTGGGACAGCAGCTCCTTAGGACTCCTGCCACACTCCACAGCCTGGGGCAGGTCTAGCGCAGTCATCCCTTTATCACAGACAGGCTGCGGGTCACAGGCTGGTACTGTACCGACTCTTGCCATTACAATTGCCTCTCTGCACTCAGAATACAGCATTTTAGGTCTCCTGCACAGATGGCCAGCATTTTATAGAAAGTATTCTGGCTAAGAGCAGAAGATGTGAAGTTCCTCTCATTGCTTTCTCAGCTTGCCAAAGGAATGACAATAGCCAGGACTTAGCAAAGCAGCTTAGCTTTAACTTAGGTTAAATGTGTTAGTGAGGTACCTGGAAAGTGCTCTCTTTCTCACTCAGCTGTTTTTTTCCTTTGCTTTTGAGCAATCTGCTTTGAGAGATGATAGTCCTGCAGCTGAAAACCAGACTAGTTCATTGGCCTCATTGTTCTCATTGTCAGCAAGCTCACGCTGAGCTGTTGCTTGGCTTCCGACCTCGCTGCCGCAGTGTAGTCAGAGAGGCCTTGAAGGGCGAGTGCAGCGGCTGCAACATCTGATGACAAGCTGGCAGCATCACACGGCTGCCTCAGTCATAGCAGCATGGTGAAAAAAACCTGAAATTGCGAGTAGCGTGTGATCATGATACATGACTATGTGCGAGCCTGGGGCTGACCTGGTACTCAGCAACCCGCAGAGGCGGGGAAGTGATCTGTGTGTGTGTGCACGCGCACGCACATGCCTGTGCGTTGCACAGACACAGTTCCCCTGAGAATCAGTCAGAAGCACTTATTCTTTGTGAAAGCAACTGTATGCAGTTACACGCTTTGGAAGCACCTCTGTCACAGCTAGAATACAAACGGCACAGATCACACTCCTTAAGTTTTCTGCAGAAAAGACATGGCTAGGAGAAAGCAAACTGTCCTCTTGGACTCTGTTCACTAGGGAGTTTTTTCACGTAATTCCACAGTCAGAGATAAACATTAGGGAGCAGGGTTTTGGAAGTCACAGTCCCTTCACTTGGTTTTCTCACCCTTTGTTCCTTTGGCCATGTCATTGCTAGAATGCAGAACTTGTTTTCTTCAAGCTTGTAGCTCATAATGGATAAACACTTGGACATCCTTCCACCCTGCCTGAACAATGCAAAGCAAGATGCACAGACAAGTTATTTAAAAAGCTGACCCCTCCTTCACCCTGAATTAATTTGTCCCTACCCCCAAGAACTTGACTTCTCATCCTCAAGCTCCTGCTTCATACTAGTCTCACCCTCATCTTGTGGTTATTGTTAGCTTTCCACAGGCAACAACAAACCTTGTGATTGAGAGGAATTTGCCAACAGCTATTCCGCACAGGTGCGTATTTCCAAGGAGCTAACACTGTTCAAGAGAAAGAAAAAAAGGCAAGGCTGTGGCATTCTTTGCAAAGGAAAATCAGAACAAGCTTCTCCTGAACTGGGAATACACCTGCTCTTCTCAGGAACTCATTTCACTTCCAGTGAGTCAGGTTGCTAATACTTGGTAGGCAGCCAGATTAAAAAGATGTGGAGTGATTGTAAGAGAGTAATAAATGGCATTACAAGTAGGCTAAAACTTGGCACAAGCCTCCACATGCACTGCAGTCTCAGAAAACAAACTGAAAACCACTGAAAACACGCTTACTAGGATCAGTAATTCTGTCCTGGTGGGAGCCCTCCACTAGCTAAAAAGGACGTGCTTGGAGGGCCCCAGCCTTCAGGAATGAAGTTCCTCTCTCGAGAGGGTAAGCTGGCTTTGCAAGCGCAGGCTGGTCCCCAGGAGGAGCGGCTCAGGCCAGCACACCTCGCCGGCAGTCCTGGGAGCCAGGCCAGAGTCAGAACGCACACACACTCCGGGCAGATCATCATCCTAGGCCAGAAGCCTGTCATTTGAAACCCACCTGTTTTACAGCCCAGCAACAGCGCTGGGTGGCAAAAACACGGGGCGTGGAGGACGGAACACGAACTGAGCTCCCACTGCAGCCATGCGCCGTGCCTGCTGCAGGACAGGGGGCGAGCTGGCCAGCCGCCCAGCCAGCCGCCCAGCCAGCCTCGATGCTTATCGCCACTCCGGGCGATGCAGAGGCACAGGAACAGCGCTCCTCCTTCTCAAAGTTGATTTCACAAGAGAAGTACTGAAGGGAGAGAAGGGGAAGAATACCCACGCACAGAGAGCCATCCAACGGAAATGAGCAGACAGGAAGGCACAGCTATGTAGAAGAAAAAAAGCCAGGGAAAGGTGGGGCTCAGAAGAGAGGTGCTGCAGTAAACAGCTTTCCAAGCCTGGCCTGAGCAGACCTCTCCTGGCTGCTCCAGCCAAGTGCAAGCCTTGCACAAGGGAGAGTGCAGGAGCAGAAGGGGAAGAAAGCACCACTGGTGTTCCTGCTCCTCCCTTAACAGCACTGTGCTACTACAGTAAACAGTGAGTAACCTGTTCCGGGTAGTTGCAATAACTATCTGTGGGATTTTGTTTAAACTTGACTTTGCTTGGATTTAGGGAAGTGAGTCAGCTTACTCATGAGGCAGACCATGGCCTCCGTGCGTTTTCCTGTTTCACCATTTCAGTGTGGGTTTGGTTGATGGGGCCTGGAAAGCCTCTTCACCTGTCAGCCTCAGACCCCTCCCACTTCACAGAATTTGTGCTGATGTTAACCACAGCAGTGACTGCCCTCATGCAAAGAAAAGTATTTCTGATAGAATTCAACCTCACCTGAGTGAAAACAAAATTGGACCTGATATTTTCAGTAAAAACGTGTTCATCAGCACCTTAGCTACAAGCAGTAAGATCTTTCACTAACCACCACCTTAGTGAAAGTGAGCTGCAAACCAGTGCCTACAAATATTAACTATCACATCTGAATACCGACACTTCTCTGCAAGTCTCCTTCCAGGGCTTGCATACCCTTTTCTACCGCTGCAAAATTGATGCATAGATACCTCTACTACATGGCCAACCTGAACTCTGAAGAGAGATCTGCAGTACAGAAATCTTACAAAACACATTAAACCAGTTTCTGTGCTTAGCATTACAGCTTCCTTCCTTATGAATAGCAATGCAAGTAGAGTTTTCTAAATAATGAGAACATATATATATATATTTTAGTACACATAAAATTAACAGTTCTTATCTCTTTTGTGCCACTGCCAGCATTCTAGGGTGGAATTTACCATACCAAGATACATGATAATGCCCTAGAAAAAGTTCAGATTTGTGAGTAAAATGTTTTTGAACAATTATCCAACAAGAAGTATATGCTGCCTTAAAGCTACAGGCATAATTCCCATTCTCACAGGACAAGAACAAGAAGCTGAAAAAAAGGTCTGTTAATTTAGGGAGTCTGACCATAATCTGCATAAACTTTCTGGGAAAACACTGCTTAGAAGTGTCTGATTCCATTTACAGCTGTAGAAGCAAGAAATGACTCTGCTTGCTTCTACAGAATAAGAAACTAATCATCCATAATGGCATTGCTTAAGCCAAAATTACAGTAATCTTTATTTCAGGTCTTGATTGAGCAAGTATAGAGACATGCTGGGGCTAGGCACACAGGACCTCCATCCTCTCCTCCCCTTCCCCCCAGTAAATAAATTACGGAAGCTGTGTGATGCTGTCAGTGCAAGTCAGTCACTTCCCCTTTGACCTGCACCTCCGTCCCACTTCCAGGTGTGTCAGCACCTTCCACATCACCTTTGTGTGCAGCCCTCACTTCAGGCAAGATTGGGAGAACAAGCAACACTTCAATTTGCAATACAGTTTATTTCCAAAGACTGGTTTGCTTCAGTCTTGGCACATGTGGCTAGGCTACCTTCATGTAGCAGTTGTCCTCCTGGGCAAGGGCTTGTACAAGTTTCATTTTTTCCTCATTCTTCCTGTTGTTTTCCCTCAATAGTTCTACTGGTCTTTTTTTAACTGCAGGTGCCAGTCTGGAACCCGCACTGTGTATAGTATGAGAATCAGAAGGACAGGAGTTATCCACAAAAGGAGGAGGTGAGAACTTGCCTGAGACCAGGAGCTCTAGGGGCTCTGCAGTTCTTTGTAAGTTTAGCCCAATGCCGTCCAGCTGTAAGGTAGCTGCTGAGCCACACCTCCTGCCTACCGCATGCTGTGTCACCTCTCTGTTTTCCCCTGCATTTCCAGGTTTCCTCACGTGGTTGTGTGTGTGGCAGTGAAAGTCAGTATTTAGCCTGTTACTGCTGCTCTCTTGCATTCCTTTCCCAGTACAGTTAAAGCTGTTAGGCTTTGTCTCTGTTATAGTTCTTTCTCTGCTGTTACAATCTGTACAGTTCAGCTCTAACAAATGCAACAGCTGTTCGTCTCTGCTGGTATTTTCATCTTTGCTGTCACTAGACAGCTCACTGTCATTGCTACAGTATGTACCGTTACATCTAACTGCGTTATCAAAAGGTCGATAACCACATGGCTGAGGTCCGATGGGGCAAGAAATTACATCAGGTTTCTTTTGAATATTTTGATACGTTACTTGCTTATGTATTTCTTCCTCTGATAGGAAAGCTGAAGCACTGTCATTTGCATGTGTGGAGAAAGATGGAAAATCAGTATGTTCCGGACAGGTGTTTTGAAAATCAAGCTCAGTGCAGGGAGATCTGCAGTTGGTATAACTTGTCTGATTGCTAAGGGGTTGAGAAATTTGATCTCTGCAGCTAAGTTCTGGTGTCTCTGAAAACTGCGTCAAAGGTGGTAAGGAGCACACATTTTCAAAACACAGAGTCAGGCTACTGCTAGCCACAGACTGAGACATAAGGGCATCGAAGCTCTTATATGCAGAGCTACTTGGTTCCTTGAATGCAGACACAAGAAAATCAAAGCTCTTGTAGGCAGAGCCGCAGGGCTCCATGGATGGAGAGATGAGGGTGTCACAGCTCTTGTAGGCAGAACCACAGGGCTCCACAGATGCAGAGACGAGGGTGTCAAAGCTCTTGTAGGGAGAGCCACAGGGCTCCATGGATGGAGAGATGAGGGTGTCACAGCTCTTGTAGGGAGAACCACAGGGTTCCACGGATGGAGAGATGAGGGTGTCACAGCTCTTGTCGGCAGAACCACAGGGCTCCATGGATGGAGGGACGACGGTGTCAAAGCTCTTGTAGGCAGAGCCACAGAGCTCCACGGATGGAGACATAAGGGTGTCACAGCTTTTGTAGGCAGAGCTACACAGCCCCATGGATGAAAACACAAGGGTATCAAAACTCTTCTGCGCAGAGTTGCTTATTCTGTCTTTTTTGGTCCCAAAGGATGGTTTATTTGGAGACTCCTGGATCAGGACACACGAGTCACGCTGACTTTCAGAACTGCATGGAAAAAGGCTGTGATGAACCATATGTTGAAGATCTCGTGCATCCAGAGAAGCAGAATTTACACTGGAGCTCTGATAGCCAGATTCAAAGGATTCTTCTGATAGTTCTGACTTCTGGCTGGCTGTACTACAGTTGTAGTCATCTTGAGAGGCTTTGGTGAAAAGGGAGACTGTATGAGAAAGATCACATGGCTGCTGACTCTCAGCTGCGCTTTCTTTTGGTTTCAGCTGTGATGGATTTTCCAACTCAAGTTTCTCAAATGTTTTATTCTCACCTGTGATGATGTCTGGGTCTTTGCTGTCTTGCATGTTGTTTTCATCTGTCAGGAGGTCAATAAACATGCTAGCTAGTGCATCATTGTGTTCAGCGTGCTCTCTGAAAGCACTGACACTGCTCTCACAAGGCTCAAACATGGTGATCTGGTCACTACGCTCTTCCTGGCTCTCAGCCTCAGTGTCTGTTAAACATTCACAGATTTCTATAGACTCTTCAACCAGAATTGTCTCAGGGGTTAGAACTTCACTGCTGCCTTTTGGAAACCATGCTCCAGACCTGCTGTGGCAACTGCAAGATTTCTCAACATTTCTGATGTTATCTTTTTCCTTGAAGTTTTGGCTTGACAAACTTTGAGCCAGACACTTCTTGCAACTTCTGTTTTTGGAAGTCAAAAGGAAAGGACAGTTAATGTTTATGTAATAGGAAACTACTTTATGCTGTAAAGCAGAGATTTTTTTTTTTTCCTTTATCTTACTTACATTTGGTTTTCTGTATGACTCTGCTTTAAGTCATGGAAAGGGAACTTAATTTCATCAATGTAGCACAAAACTGAAAACTAATAAAGAGACAAATGAGATTCAGGATGCGTGTGGATTTGTATTTAGTATCCCCATGCACTAGCCAGACAATAGCACTTATTACATATTCTACTTCTGGTGATCAGGAAAAGGTATTTTTTTCAAAGCCTTTGAATTACCTTGACGTTTTCTACGACCAAATGGCTTTTTGCTGGATTTGGGATTTGATCCCACCATTCTTTCTTCACTCTGCAAAGGAAGAATTGAAATTGTTTCCTCTGACTGCATTTTGGCTTTATCAGTGTACATTTCCTTCTTCTGTTCTTCTCTCCCTCTTAGCTATCTGCATTGCAGCAACAGGAAGTGCTTGTTCTGTGCATCTCCAAGAGCTGCTTTTCACTAAACGAGTGCAAAGATGCTTGTGTGTTTGGTGCATGACTGCTCTGCACAGCCACAGTCACATGTTCTTCTAATACTGTTTGAAATTATGTGTGAAACAGATAGGATCACACTTTCACATTGCCACTAAAAAAAAAATAAAAATAAATACAGATATTTAACCGTCATTACTGGAACTCCAGCAAAGACTGGGGTCCAAAACTGACAAAGCCCATAACTGCAGCCTGTTCGGGATGCTATAACAAGCCCATTCTAGTAAGACTGAGAGAGAATATTCAGTTATCTATTCAGAAAATTACAGAGTGCAACTGATTCTTGTTTCTAAAACATTTACTCATAGAGAGTAAATAAAGGTGCTGAGGTAAAACAAAGCATTAAATTCCTCTACTGCTAGACATTCAGCTAATCAACAGCAATACTGACATCTGTGCAAACTGCTACTCTATAAAACTTGTGAACGCTATGATACATACTTGGTAAAACAGAAGTAACAAATTACAGATACTGCCATGATCAGTATGCAGGATACAGGAACAGCCATCTGCAGAATGTCTTCAGCTGTTACTTGGTAATCTGTTAAATAAACATATGCATTTACATGTGCATGTGCATATAAATACAAGTACTAGCAATACCAAATTCATTGCTCTTCTTTTGCACCTTAAAAAAATGCTCCTTCAGAGGATGTAAAATAAAGCCTTCAGCAGATAAGCAACAGAACATACGCAGCTGCCAGTGGCGATGGTGTGTGGCATGTCTGAAGGATCAGTGCAGGTACTGCAATCAGTTACTGGGAGTTTTAGGAGCTGGGAGAGCCAACATGTACTGTGAGGCCATTTGTCAGCTCTCAGGGATAAACCTGTCACACAGTCCCTAAAATGGCACTATCTTCTCCATTGTAGGGCAGCTATGCTTCTTGTCGTCTGTGTTGCTCTTCAAAGATTTGTATAAACCCTCAGCCCTCTGATGGTTAATTTGCTGCCTAAATCTCTCTTGTTCATTTGTATCTCTTCTCCTTCCCTGATGTCTACTTCATTAAGTATTTATAAATGCCTTCAGCCTTTTTTTTTTTTTTTTTTTTTTAAAGGCTAAACAATCCAGCTTCCCTTGGTCTTCTCTTCCTTAGTTTCCCGAGGAGTTGTTTTTTTACGTTTAGCCTCTTTGGAAGCCTTTAGAGATGCATCCACGGTACATTAAAAAAAGACGAAGATCCCATAACTCTCCTCTCAGAGGAGAGCAGCGGGGTACATATGATATGGTTTAGAAAACGACACCATCCTTTTATCAAACTGCTGTTTGTTACAATACTTACCATAGTGAAATTCAACTTCTTCACTCCATTCGCTCCAGTAGGCCGGGTAGTCTGTGTAGTTGCACCTTACACTTGCAACATAATCATAGCCTCTCCTCAAGGAGCTTGCAGTAATTTCAAAGCTTTTTGCCTGGTAGTTAATTGCTTTTACAGAAACCTGAAAAGAAAGTGAGAAAGTTCACTTTGATTTCTTTATAAGGTGAAGAGTTAGTGACAGCAATTAAATAACAATAGTCTCACATGTTTCAGTGACCTTTCACAAATGAGCAAATGTATACCTAATCTGCTGTGTGTGATACATTTTATTGTCACGAGAGGGTGGTATTTGTGACATGCCACTATGTATGTTCTTCCCCTACCAGAAGCAGCCCAGCCTTGAAGCACTGGATTGTTCAGGAGAATGTCTGAAATGCCTGAAGTGCGCCATAGAGTCATGAAGAGCCTCCAGCTTCCTGATGTCTAAGGGGCAAAAGAAGCTCAGGGAACAGAAGCATTGTATTTTTAATCTCTGCCCTGCCTACTGTGAGCAGCAGACCATTTTGGGATGGCAGTCAGAAGAGTTTCAATCTTTTAAAGCCCACCTTGGGGCAATGTGACCTGTGGCAAACGTGTGATCAGGGACATCGCCGGACTTGCTCTTGCTGGCCCTTACAACATTATTCATTAAACGGTTTCAAGACTTTTCAGAGGACTTTTTAAACTTGAAAGCTCCAGAAAGACAGAAAATGGAAGAGACTGACTGTCTCTTACCTCTGTTGGATGCTGCTTCCTCCAGTACTTCACTTCATAGATGACTCCAGAGAGCATGGATAAAGGAGAGTTGCTCTCCTCCCAGCTCAGATTGAAATTACCATTTTCAGCTTTCTCAATGACAAGATTTTTCGGAGCCCTTGGCTTAACTGTATGTTAAAAAAATACCATTAAGGAGAATATGGCAATGGGAAAGCGATAATGGAGAGGATCAGAGACAAACTTTCACTGGAGACCAGAATCTCATCACAGATGACGCACTTAGCCCTTTTCACAATGCTGTAGCACAAGGACATAGAGGCCAAAATAGAGCAACTGCAAGGTATTCGTCAATAAGCACTGAATCATCAAGCTGGCTGAACAAACTGCAAGTTCAACCTTTCGGTGCACTGGATGTCGCCTTCAGCCCGGAAAAATGGGAACCACCTGTGCCCGCACAATAGCATGCTGTGCCGTGGGGTAGGCACTGAGCTTCTGGCAACTTCGCAGCTAGGCTGTCTTGGCTACCTGTCTCCTAGAAACTGATGCAGGCTCCTGCTTATTCTGCTGATAAGCAGCAGTGACAATCAAGTGTTCTGAAAAGAACCAGCTCATTGACGCAGATGAATGTCTGCCTCAGGCATGCGAATGATTTCTCTGAGTGTTTCAGGTGACAAGTGTTATGAACAAGCATGTTGTTCTAAACAAACTAGGTGCCTACAGAGAGACATAAACTGTATCTACGCTCTGTCCTGTGAAAGAGCCGGAGTTGTTAACTTTTTATCACTGGCTGTTATAATCCAACAGCAATTACTGTAAAAATCTCTGTTCAGAGGGATGATTCAACTAGCATGAAAAATCAAGAGTATGACAGAGACAGGAATGGAAGAAACTTCAGTAGGGATAGCCTGGTGTCTTCCTAGAAACTGAAAGTAATACATTCCTCTTCATCCTTGGATGCTACAGCCACAAGTAAGTGGCACTAAAGATATGTCTAAGCCCCCAAACTGCTGCTGGATGGCAGCTGAAAGGGTACAGCTAGAGGAAGAATCCCTCTCTGCTTGCCCCATTACTTATACTCTTTCCTTAAGAACCTACTCCAGAACCAGGCTTCTAAGCCAAATGGATTTTGCATTTAAGCCAGCATGGCACTTTTCACCTCTGGTAAGTAAAAACTGTTCCAGTGACATGAAGGAGGATTGCAAAGTCTGGAACCAGACGTCCTGGTGACAAAGCAAACAGTTTCTTACCAACCAGTGCTGGTGTAACACTGTAATTCCACATATCAGTCCCATTGAACTGTAGAGCTAGAATATAGGTGAGGCCTGACACAAAATAATCCCGATGTATTGTGCAGGTGCACCTTAAACTGTCTTTTCCATTCTCAGGGACACACACACGATTTCTGAAAAACAGGCAGGAAAGTATATGATGTTTAGACAGTGTGGCACACTATTTCTTGAAAAGGTGAAATCAAGCTTCCCAATGTGCAGAGCTAATCAAATCTGAGACAAACAAACTCAATTCCTCAAAGTGTTTAGCCTAAACAAATCCAAACCGAAACTGAGCTCCCCAAAACTCCCAAACAACCCACCCTCCCCAAACACCCCTTGGATACCTAGATGGCACAAATGAAAACCTTGACAGAAAGGCTAAGGATTGATCCCAAGAGGAAAAATTAACACCCTTCATCACACTTCAAGCTCTGAAGGAGCAAACTGACAGCCTGATAACATAGGAACAGGAACAGGTTTACTCCAGTCTACAAAGTGCAGTTATTTGGATGTCTGTGTGGAGAAATCACATGGAGAGGAAGAGAAGAGCCCAGATGCATCTTCCTTTGTAGGAGATGATGACTGGCCCTGCTGCAGAACAGGGACAACAGGCTGTGCTTGAACATGGAGTTAGACTGTATGCAGAGCGCTCCAGGGGAGAGTACCTTTCATACAGGCTACAGACTGGTACATCAGGTAAGACTTCTCCTGAAGGAGGTAAAATTTTGCATGGAATGAAGGCTGGGTAAACTTATGAGAGCCTTACCACTCCTACAAGTAGGACTTGATCACTCCTCTGCATTGAGTGCAGAGAGGTCTGCAGAGGATTAGACCAATGAACAGTGTGCCGTTAATTGCAGCAACCCACTTTCCTCCTGGCAAGAATCGTAATCTGGATTACATTTTGTCCCAGACACCCATGGCAGAGGGAAGGAATCAAAGCTGATAATGCCTATAAGATATATTAAATTCCAACAATGATAATGTAATATATAAAACACTTACGGTAGAAAAAGAAATTCCTCCCTGTAGTACAGCAGGAATTCTTTGGAGCAATTTGTTTGTGCAGGCACCTTCCACTGACAAAACAGCTCTTTGTCATAGTCAGTGAAGCACGCAAATTCCTGTACGTGTCCTGCAGCCATTACTAGGGAGAAGCAGCACACAATGAGAAGCAAGAGAATCAATAAATTGGACTAAACAGAAACATTAACTTTTCCATCTAAACAGAGCTACCAACCCCCTATAAATTAGGTAAAAGCATTGTTATTTTTGTGTTCTGGGTAAATGGAAAGAGATGCATGTCACCAAGCATCTCCACCTTTCTGGAGCCAATGTCTACAGTCTTGGAGAAGGCGCCCTGCAGTAGTAATATTGAAATAGAAAGGCGCAACCCATCCAACACAGTCTTCCAAGCACAGAAAATCCGATTCTGATAGCTCATCTAAAATACATCAACATTTAATTATAAAACAGCATCATCCTATGCGTCAAATACTAAAGGTTCAAAAGCCAAAATGTAGATAATTAAGAGTCAGACCAAGATGACTGCCTACAGGCATGAACTTGTGCTTTATCTACAATGGTTCTAACTTCTCTGCCTCCCCAGAACAGCTCCCCGTTGCCTAGAACATCTTCCTGTCACAGGCTTTCTTCCAGTATACACCTTCTCTCAATTTCACTCAGTATTTCCTGTTCAGTCTTCTCCTTTTCATTGTTATGATAGTGTTCAGAGACCTGGAGAGATTAAGTTACATTGTTCCAGGCACTGAGATGGTACAGAAAAGTCCTAAGTCTCTGCACTCCCAATGTTCACCTTTACAACCTCTTTCACCGGCAGTATTTAAGAAAAAAAATAGAAAACATCGGTCAAAATATCTTTGCTAGAACTGGAAAGGAGAAACGGAATAGACAATCCTCAGTATCCCTTCCAGCCTCATTTTCCATTATTGCAATGCACTCCACAAGAGCAAAACACGGAACAGAAGAGGAGGAGCTCTGTGACGGTAAGGTCATGCTGTTATTAGGACTAAGTCTGCCAAATGTGGTACTGGAATGTGGTCATTTCTAAATGAAGCAGTCAGAAATAACTAATGTTTTTATCATTCTAGACAATTATTTGCCTTTTTTGATGTTTATCTTCTTTGTTATTGGTAAATATTAACAATATCTCCCTTTTCTTGCAGAAGTTGTACAGAACTAAATCCTTTTCTCCTGCTCTACCTCAATTCCCTGTAAAAATTTAGAATAGCTTTGGTTGGCTTTTAGAATCCTATTAATTGATATTTTTCTGATAGTTCCAAAGGAATTCTCCCAGAAGATTTCCTGCAGCAATTATACAAGGGCCATACAAAGACATGATTTCATTTCTCTGTAGTGTGTAAATAATTTTGTTTACATGGCCCAGAACATTACTAACTCTCTATTCTTGTAATTTACATTGCAAATTCAAGATTAAGTTGCCAACAACTTGGATCCTGTAAGGTCCTCATCCTTCAGCCATTGCTGCTTCACAGGTTTATTCTTTCAAGGACTTAAATTTCAGATTATTCCTCCTAAGCAAAAACTTTTTTTGTTGAAAATACCTGATTTCATTTTACCCTTCCTACATTTCTACTTGTCTGTAGCCCACTTGTGTTATTTATCCTGATGTAATTTCTGCATACTCTGATACAGTCCAGTGTCCGCAAATGTAATAAACATGATGGCCTTTCAGTGGACATGACACATTGCACGCAACGGGATCTACCACCAGACTCTGTGGTACTTCAATATAAGCCTGACTCAAAGAAACACTTAATTGTTTAGTACTGTCAGCGTATGGTCTTTCACCCTCATTAAAATCTCCACATCACTTTCACTTGCCTTTCTAAAAGGCCTCCCAGAAGACAACTACTCAGCAGTTCTGGATCAACTGAGTAAGCTCCATAGCCCTCGTGAGGCTCACTTACGCAAATGAGGTGGTATGACAACGTCAAGGAATTCTATAAACATCATAACCTAAATTACCTGGTATATGACTGGTTATAAACCTAGAACTGACTGTAGCTCATGGTTTCGTTAGTATTCAAATATTTAGAACATGTTTTGGTTTGGTTACTAAGGCTAGATGTTTATTTTGTAGATAAGAACTATCACTCATATTCTTTCTGGATGGCAGCACCACATTTAGTTCCCTTTTGTTCTGCATGGTCCCTGAGTCTTCAAAAAAACCCCAAGAATCATCAGAAGAGCAGCAAGTCAAAGATTAAACTTCTGCAATACTGTAACAGCCACACTGCTCATTTATTTTAAAAGAACCATTATCTATTTATCCTGTTGCTGTTGTTTATATTTGGTTGTAATTTCTATTTTCATTGTTAGTTTCTTTATTTTTTACACTTAAAGATGCACTTTAAAAAGAAATACTAACATTTTAAACCCTTTAAAGACGTCATTATTTTTCAATGTGTTAATGATCTTACACCTTTAAGAATACTTCAGTTAAACAGATCTCGTCCTGCTGTGTTAAGCTATCATGACTAGCAGCTTTATTTATCATGCCTTTCAACTTCCTCGCGTCTTTCCAGAACTCTAAATGATCTTCTGTAATCTTTTCCTGTGACCTTCTCCCTTTTCCCTCTCTGGTACACTGTATTTTTTCAAAACCTCAGATATTTGAGAATTTCCTCTTGAAACCACATACAGCACAGAGCTTGTTTTCAGTTTGTGTAGTTAAAAAAGGGAACTGAAATACTGGATTTCTTTTTTAATCCTCAACTAGAACACCATGCTGAAGAAGCTTAAAATGTGTAGGTAACTGAGGGGGAGTGGTGTGGAGAGGGGTGTGTGTAATCTGTAAAATTAAACCTTGATAAGCACATTTACAGAAAATGTGGGATTACCTAGATCAGATGACCCAGCCCATACTCTCTCGCAAACCTTCATCCTTCTCATTAATTCAAACTCAAATTATACTATTTCATAGTACATAAGTAAGTAGCTAATAAACCTTCTTTTTTAGAGACAGGCTATTTTAAATTTTCTTTTAACTATTTTGGTTTGCTTTTAAAAAAATAATGAAAACAAAAAAAACCTGCAGACTACTGTGGAACTACTTAAAAATACAGAAAGCAAAATGTAAAATTCATTTTCCAGAGAAGAAAAATGCATATATGATTTTATATGTCTAACTTCTCTTTACAATGGAATATCATACAAGATATAAGGAAAAGAAAACATTTTCAAATTCAGCTCCTGCCAGAAAACAACCATCAGCTAACAAGCAGCATTAAGATGTAATGCCGCTACACGTCCTGCCAGACCAAAAGAACGGTATAGTGAAGAACACACAGGACATCACGTCAGTCACGCGCCCTGGACAGGTACAAGTCAGAGCACGTAATGTCCGGCAGCAAGTGCCTGCAAAATTTGTTCAAAACCAGCCAACTAAATGTTCCACCTTAGTAACTCTGCACACTTCGGAGAATGCAAACTGGCAGATACCCTTTAACAGTAGATCTCCAGGCTCCATTTCACGAGCAC